>OMOT01089082.1:5571-20131 GCA_900312575.1 Acanthochaenus luetkenii | reverse complement strand
GGTCATTTATTTATACAGACCTTTATCACAAGCATGTTTACAGCAAAATTTCCCCAACTAGATCTAACAACAACAATCTGGAATTACAGAATAGTTTAATACAAACTGGTAACTGTGTGTAATGCCAGTTTGGCACCTTATACTGCATTTCAAATAGTTGATGTGTAACGTTACACTTATGGAATGAAAAACAATATTAACAAGCAACGCAAAAACCCAGACAGATGTTTTAGGACCCCAAAAGAGGACGTTTGGTCACCCTAACTAAAGTGCATCAGTTAGCAAGCATACAAGGAAGCTGATTAGCTGCGCTAGCTAACATTACACAAACTAACATTAACTTAGCTGCCTTGCTAGCTAGCTAACTAGTGAATAGCATGTATATACAAGGCTCTGACCAACACCATGGAACTAACAACCCGTTTGACAATGTTCTCTGTCAGAATAGTCAGCAATTGTATATACTGCTAGCTGACGTTTCACATACTTGTCTTGTTGCCCATCAGCACAGGCAAATTCACTATAGTACTAAACTAGCTAGCTAGGTATCTCTGCTTCCACTTATGTTGAATGGTGGACTGGGACTTGACACAACGTTACGTTTTTTATAGCTAACCTGACTATCTGTAGCTAATAACGTTACTTTCTATCTTGTCAACCATTGTCACTGTTGTAAAATAAATAATGCTGAAGTTGAACAATTCCTAGGTTTGCTGTGGAGCCCTGTCAAACACGTCCTCACGTTGAGAACCACTGGCCGTGATAGCTAGTTAATGTTAGTGTTGCTAAAAACAAAGACACCAGAAGCATTTTGATAGTGCTTTCCCAATCTGCAAATCACTTCCTGCTCCCATCTGCAGGTCGTGCCACAAGCTACGAGGTGCACAGGCTACTACCGGCAGTCCATGTATGTAATAATAATAATAATGATAATAAAACAATTACAAATGTACTAAAAAATGTTTTGAAAAAATAAGAAAATAAAATGAAAAAAGTAAATTTCTACCTCCAATATTTGGGGGGCTGGGATTAAATTTCTAGCCCTCCTAAAAAGGGTCTATAACCACCGATGCTTAAGACCCATTACTAATCAATACAATATAATACATTCGGCACCAATATGATTAACCAAGGAGCGCTTTATTTCAGTCAAATCGCAACTTCACAATATTTTGCTGGCGCCCTCCATGGTTAATTTTGGTGGAATTAGAATGTGGGAACAAGAGGCGAACCAATTCTAAAATATAATATTGTATTGGGAAAATGTGCTGCTTGGTGTATTTGATGTATGCCGAATTGAAGATCTGCTCTCAACAATTAGTAAAACACCTTAAGGCGTGTTCTAATCGGTGTGTACGTTTATCGATAAGCAAGGCAACGTTGAACAGATTCCGCTACATAACAGTCAGCTCTTGGAACTGTCAGATAACAGGAAGTGGGTCACTAATGTCTCAGCAATCAGAGTATCTCACTGCATATGAACTTAAAGTAAACAACCCAAAAGAGTCTATATTCATTGTGAACTAGGCCAGTTCTCGCGGTCAGGAAGCACCGAGGATTCAGACCGGGGACGCGGTCGGGAAGCACCGAGGATTCAGACCGGGGACAAGGCCTGAACGAATGAACAGCAGGGGGAACCTTACCGTTTGATATTAGTTTAGCTGACAGCTGTCGCACTAACTCTGGTATCTTGTCCCACAGCCCCTCTGAGCGGCACCGCTCTATCTCTGTCTCCAGTCGTGAGCCAGACTTCCTCGCTGTCATCTTCAGCTCTCGGGTCGACCGGACCAAAACACAACAAGTCAACACCACTCACTGGTACGAGACAGTGTGTATACAGATGTAACCTCCGGTTGGAACTTTCAAAATAAAACCACTATCGACAATCTCTGCAGCTGTTATTGAGTAATAGTGGTGCTTTTATTTAGAAGGTAAACTATATTCAAAAACACATACAAGATAAACTACAAAGTTTAGAGTCAACCATAAAAGACTCTCAGAACCCGATAGACTCCCCAATTTCACTAGAACTACAGGGCAAAATAAAATCACAAGACACCAAGAAGGCCTGTGGCGTAGCCGTAGACAGCATCCCAAATGAAATGATCAAATTCATAGACCTCAAATTCCAATTAACTATACTAAAACGTCTTAACTTCTTCCCCAATATTTGGAACCAAGGACTGATACACAAAAGTGGAGACAATTTCGACCCGAATAACTATCGTGGGATCTGTGTCAGCAGCAACCTGGGGAAAATCCTCTGTATGATCATGAACCACAGACTCCTACAACTCCTTACTGAAAATAATGTTCTGAGCAAATCCCAAATTGGCTTTTTACCAAAACAGACCATATCTTCACCCTCAGCACCTGGACAACCAAATAAACAAAAACAAAAGCAAATTATTCTCCTGCGTTTTTGACTTCAAAAAAGCATGAAATTCCTATTTGTCACGAGGGTCTGCTGTATAAACTGATGGAAAGTGGTGATGGGGGGAAACACCTATGACATCATGAAATCAATGTGCACAAACAACAACTGTGCTGTCAAGATTTGCAAAAAACACACAGACTTCTTTCCTCAAAGCCGGGGGTCAGACAAGGATGCAGCTTAAATCCGACCCTCTTCAACATCAATGAACTGGCAAAGGTATTTGAAGAACAGTACAGAACAGTCTGTAGTGCCTGGCATCAGCCTAGAGACACAGAAGTCTCATGCCTCCTGTTTGCAGATGATGTGGTGCTCCTGTCTCCAACCTAAGAAGGGCTACAACAGCACCTCTTCTGCAGCAGTTCTCTCAGACCTGGGCCTTGACAGTAAATCTAACCAAGACAAAAATTATGATATTCCAAAAAAGCTGAATCAATTACACAGCACAGAGGTTTAAAGCAGGGATGTCCACTTTCTGCATATCTATTTATTACAGCAATATAAATCTTTGCCCAAAAAGTAAGAGTAAATAACAACATAGAAGGTTTACGAATAAATAACATGGAATCAAAAATCTCAATGTACGCGGATGATGTACATTTTCTAATTCAACCAAATGTTGCATCCTTTAATGCATTAGTTGAAGAGTTAAATGAATTTTCGGTTATTTCTGGATTAAAACCTAATTATGAAAAATGTACTGTGTTACGAATTGGGTCTTTGAAGGGCACAAACTGTTGTAAACTGCCATTACAATGGTCAGATGGCCCAATAAATGTTCCAGGTATACATATCCCCAGAAATATGGAACATATCACAAAGGAAAACTTGAGCGAAAGCTTCATATAGAAAACTACAAGTTTGGAGAATGGCTAACTCCACTTTATATGGAAAAATAACTAGTAAGTAGTACATTTCTCAGTTTGTTTATATTCTAATAATAAATTCTAGTAATGTCATTACCTTCGCCAGGAGAAGAGCTGTTTAAAAAATGTTGTGGGGTGGCAAACCGGACAAAATTAAAAGAGCATGTCTATATAACGATTAAAAGCATGGTGGCCTTAAATTATTGAGCCTTAGAGCACTGGACTTTGCACTGAAAGCATCCCTTATACCAAAAAGTATTTTAAATCCACAGTAGTTTTCAGCAAAGTTATTGATGTCTGTTCATTCTCTTTTCCATAAAAAACTCTATCCCATACCTATCAGGTTTTTTGTCAGTTGGCTTCAATACCAATATCATCAACCAGAATCATGTTATGAAATTCAAAGCCAATTGTTATGGTACAATACAAATCTTTTGATTAAGGTTTATTACATTACATGTATTTAGCAGACGCTTTGGATAAATACCGTTTGCGGAGGCAGCCATGCAAGGTATCAACCTGCTCAATGGGAGCAATTTGGGGTTAGGTGTCTTTCTCAAGGACACTACGACAGATTTTTTCCTGGGAGGAGCTGGACTCGAATCGCCAACCTTGCAGTTGCGGGGCGGGAACTCTACCTCCTGAGCTACTGCTGCCCCCATACAAGTATGTCTCAAAGGGCTTTACATTGCATGCATCATATACATAGTACATCACACCATGCACCACACTACACACAAACATATATTTGCATGTCTTTGACTGTGGGAGGAAACCAGAGCACCCGAAGGAAACCCACGCGAACACGGGGAGAACATGCAAACTCCACCCAGAAAGGGCCAGGCAAGATTTGAACCCAGGACCTTCTTGCTGTGAGGCGACAGTGCTAACCACTGCGCCACCGCGCCGCCCATTGAATCAATGTTTGAAAAAGGAATATTATTTATAATTGATCTCTTGAATAGTGAGAGTAAAACTATGCCTTATGATGAGCTTGTAGTATACGGTCATGTTTGTGACTCCCTTACATATAATGAACTCTGGGCAGCGATACCACTGACTTGGAAAAGGAAACTATTATTAAGTAGAAAACAAATGGTATCCTGTCATTAAGGATACAACATGGATAAATACGAGAAAAATAAACAAAAAAATGTACAAATTCTATATGTATTTTAAACAAATATATATGGCTCTGGTAGCTATTCAGTAAAATGGTAGGATTTGTTAGATGTATGTATCCCATGGGGGAATGTTTTTCCATTTATTTATACAGCCAGTTTTGATGTGTCATTAGAATGATACAGCTAAAACTAATCTATAGATATTTTCCTACTAAAAAATGATGTTTGTGAGGAGGAAGAGGAGTCAGATTTTCATTTATTTTGGTGTTGTAGGGAAGTTGCATTATTTTGGATTAAAATTGAAGAATGGATATCAGTTTATAACTCACATCTGCCCTCTAACCATAATGTTTGGAGATCTAAGGGATGATGAAGA
This sequence comes from Acanthochaenus luetkenii, assembly GCA_900312575.1. Classification (NCBI taxonomy): domain Eukaryota; kingdom Metazoa; phylum Chordata; class Actinopteri; order Beryciformes; family Stephanoberycidae; genus Acanthochaenus; species Acanthochaenus luetkenii. The sequence continues at coordinate 15,331 of OMOT01089082.1, read as the reverse complement.
AGGAAAATACCTGAATAACATTGGACCTCATTCTGGAAAACATTTACACAAAAGATAAGAGGAAATGTCTTCTTAAGTCGACTTAGTAAGTTTCCGGGACAATTCTGGCATTCCTGAATGGTTTCTTATCTGGGATTCGTTCTTAGCTAAGAACAGGATTTAAGAACGCGGAAGAGCAGTCGTAAGTCTGCAACCAGTTTGTGACGTAACTGTGACGTCAACTTCGAACTGGTCTATTTTCCTCCCCTTAAACCACTAAACAACCAAACATTTAAGTCGTTTTCAAATGGGGAACTGTTTCTGCCGCTCCGTCCCCGAGAATGATGGTCCCGCCTCCCCAGTCCCCCGCCGGTCAGCTTTCACATTACCAACGTTGTTCCGCTCCCGGGCGCGGAGACGGAGGATGAAAGCCACACACCAACACAACAGCAGTACTTCCCTCCTACATCATCAGGTATGTGTGCGGGGTTCGGGGGGGTGATATTGGCGCGTGCTGTGCGCATAAAGTTGCGTTCACACTTCATTCGTTCCGTGCAGGGGACGGAACGCAGTGTTCACACTAACCAAACTATCCAGACGTTGGGGAGGCGTGCTCGGATTCTGCCCCGGGTTAGTGGTGTGAAACCGCCCTTAAGACACGTTGTTTTATTGTCGTGTGCTCAGTTGTAACCGGAAGTTCTGGTTCTGAAATGGCAGATTTGTCGCTGTATGTAACTAATCTCAACATTTCAATGGGGCAAGCTATGGAGTTTGAAACGGTTAGTTCTTACGATCCCAAATTTGCTGCGTTTTATTTATGTTATTGCTAAAACAGTGAGTTGTCAAATTAATAGTAAGGTACTTCCGTAGCCCAGAAGCTAACGTAACGTTAAATACGGTACACGTCAGTTACAACATTTGCTTTGATAAGTAACAGAACAGTCTGTCGTTGAATGTCAGTTGAACTAACTTAACTTTACCTCGTTATTTATTGTGGGTGTAATACTGTTTTATTCGTTTGTTTTCATAGAGTCAATGGATATCCCACTATAGTGCCAATACATGATCAATTTCAGGACTGATCCGTACCGTTTCTCGTATGGAGAGAACGTCACGCCGAAGTCCATTACAAATCTAACTGTGTATTGTTCCCTTGCTTATCGGCAAAGCGACATATGTGGTAAAACATCACTGAAGGCCTTTTGTAGTACTTTTATTTTAATCAAATGTGAACTTTTAAAACTGCTTCATACTTGTCGCTTCTGGACCTGGGCGGTGGTGACGATGGCGTTAAAGATGTCTTATATTTGTTTTCTATATCTATATAATTTTCTAATTGAACATTTATTTAACCAGAAAAAAGCCAAGTTGAGATTAATCATCTCTTTTTCAAGAGTGTCAATAAAAGTTATAAAACACATGAGTGAATATAAGAATCGCAATCTAATATGAAAATAGGCAAATCAACACGGAGTCCAGTAGCACACTGGGGCAAATAGGCTAGCTAATCACACCACCAACAACCTGCTGTGCCTGCTTCCAATTCCTTCAACATGGCTTTCTAGCACTTAATGGGACCAGCTCCCTGAGATTTAAATCATTTTGCAACAAATTCCAAGCGGAGGGAGCAGCAAACATAAAAGCCCCTTTTCCCAGTTCAGTACGGGCTGTGCTTTTTGCATCTTGCCTAGTTTCAACCACAGCAGACTTTCTTATACTTAAGTGTTTCGGTGTTGCCAATAAAATCATACTAGGTGATTGTACACAATCAGCTGCTCTGTATGTTGACGTGATGATGATGATGGTAAGGAGATGATATTCAGGTACTGTCCGTATTGTTCTTGTCAGAGCCCAGAGGGACAGATGGACTTTGAGCGTGTGGAGAGGGTAAGGGTCCCCCGGAGGACCATCCACTTCGCCAATGGAGAGACCATGGAGGAGTACAGCTCTGAGGAAGAGGAGGAGCCTGTGAAGGCCATGACTGTAGACCCGGTAGGCTGATCGATTTGACCAGTTTTAATTTTAGAGTCTAGATCCATAGAAGTGACTAGACACTAGCTCCATTAAAAAAAAAAAACATTTTGTTGTGAGATCAAAAACTCGACTGAATCCATTAGGGCCCTAGGTTTAGCCGACCTGGTGGATACACAGAAACATCTTTACCTGCCAGCTTTTACATTTCATGTAGTAATTTTAATTGAACAATTCCCCCCAGGATTCCAGGTTTTTTTGGAGGCACTGCTTACATTCCTGAAATTTAGCAAAGTATAGCTGTCTCTTTCTTGCGATACATTTTCCCATGTCAGTCAGGCAATTAGTCAGTCAGTCTAAACATTTTATTCAGGGTGTCTGTGGCTCTTTTAAAACATCTGAAAAAGGTAAATTATCTCATTTTAAGGCATGGAAAGGTATGAAAAAGTCTTAAATGTAGTTATTAGAGGTTTTGTTTCTTCACCATGTAATGACGGGTTTCTTTGTGCTGCATGTCCACTCTTAGATGAATACACAACAGGTTTAGTCGTACAATCTGCATCCTGTCTGCTTTACCAAACTCAGTTAAACTTCGTCCTTTAGCTATTTCTTTCCTGTTGTCCTTATTTTTTATACTGCCCAGTTATAGTTTCATATAATATCTTAGCTACTGTATGTTCAGCTGTAAATACATTGGTATTACTAGCTTTGTTTCTTTATTTTAGTTTAAAAAATTGTGTTAAATTCTATTCCAGGTAGCATGAAAAGGTGACACGTTTTAAATGTTATTGGTGCACATGATCAGAATCTATTTGCATGTAGGGCTGTTCGATATGACGATATATATTGTGGGACGATAGAAAAATGGAATAGATGGAATAACAAACAAACACGGAGCAGCGTGACACAGAATGAAACTCTATTGCATTTCTGAACTGCCTGTTAAACAAGTTTTCAGTCGTCCAAATTATTCAACTGATTTTACAACCAGAAAAACGTTTTATGCAATGGGTCATCAGCTCTTATCACGAGCTTCGCTCTGTATGTAATCTGGACCGTTTAGCTCCACTATATTTGACCAAACACTATGAGAATACAGTTATTTTGACTCAGTGCTGGGTAAGTACCGTAAAGACACCATTAGACGTGCAACACAATATAAAGAGCGGCTGGCTGGACCATGGTTTCACAAGAGACGGCTCACTTGACCGCAGTGGCTGTGAATAATCTGTTTTTGCCATCGTTAGTTGACTTCTTCCGTAGATTAGTGAATTCTTATTACTTTAAATTCTACACGATCTCACCCTGCTGATGACCTTTGGCAGTTTTTGAAGTTCACAAATGAAAATGCACCTTTTTTTACATTTTATGTTCATATTATTTCCTTTTTCTGTTAGGGGAGAAATGGGAAATAAAGATAAGAAAAGGAAACTCTTGGGGGGAATTAATTCCTTTTATTTTTTCAACATTCATGTTTTTTGTTGTTAAATCAATGAAATAATCCATTAAAGTTCTACTCACAAATAGACTTGAGTCAAAAATGTCGTTTTTATCATTTTCTTTAGGAATGTTTGCATTCATGTGTGCTCATGACAAAACAAAATGTTTATATTTATGTCTGTATATGACGAGGTAAATACAGTAGTATAAATTACCCCAATATTCCTAATAATTCCCACTGAACGTTTCCAAATGTCAATATTCCCATAGTTTTGCAACTCTAGTCCCTTACAGAACAGTGCTGGAGCTGGTGGGGGTTCATTGTCCCGCTCAAAGACACTTTAGCAGATGCTCGCTGTCACGGGGGCTTGAACCAGGGCCATATCACTACATTACCCTGCTGCTACATGTGGACATAATGACGTGGTGTAGAAGAGGCCTTTAAGTCCTTTAACAAGACACTGGAGTAGTAATCTTTTGTCAAATTAGCCTTTTTCGGTTCCAACAGTAGATGTGTGGTCTGATTATGTCTTGTCTCTCTGATGTCTTTCAGTCCAAACTGACCTGGGGTCCATATTTCTGGTTCCACATGTGGAGAGCGGCCACCTCCACCATCTCAGGTACAGTAGGTTACTGTTACAGCTGTCATTCATGCTAGCAAGGACCAAGTACAGGGTTCCCACTGGTCATGGACTTAGTTTTCATAATACATTTTTTTTGTCATTATGTCTCATCTCCCCCTCATTGAATATGTGTGTTTTCCCTGCAGTGTGTGACTACCTGGGAGAGGGAATGGCCTCTCTGTTCGGCATCACTACTCCTAAATACCAGTACGCTATCGATGAGTACTACCGCGTGAAGAAAGAGGTAGGAGACACACACACACATCCTTGGGCCTCATATGTAAATCTTTGTATAGAGTCACACCTAAAAACCTGTTTACACAAAAGGCGGCAACAGGCATACGGACATTTACTTATTGGTTATTGCTACACATGCTAACTACCCAGTTCTTCAATTTATTTCAAACAAACCGGAAACATAAAACACATCACTTCCTGTGAGCCGGAAGATTTTTCCCAGGAAAGAGCTACCAGACACCAGGGCCCTCATTCATCAACAGTGCGTGGAAAACATTCTAAATGTTGTCCTACGAACAAAATGTAGAACCTGTCTAAGTACCAAATAAAAATCTGTATTTATCAAACAGCAGCAGAGAGGTCGTACGCACAACAGTAAGTAAACAATGTTGATAAATCCCACACGGTCTAAACCAGCATGCTCGTGCACATTTGGGTCATTTTGCAAACTGAAACGCCCCCGATTAACCATATATGGTTACATAACATCCCTTTAAAAGCCACGTGACTACGGCTTTTTTCTCACTGGAATAATGACAGAGAGCGAAGAAAAGAAACTAACAGAAATAGAAGTGGACCTGATTGAGTTTTGTTCAGGCTGTTGTTCCTTTTTATGTAATACTACATCACTGAACATTAACTGAATGAAACCCCTTTCTGTTGACATAATGAAAGTCGTTGTGTGACGTGTTTTTATTGCTACGTGGTTCAGTCTATTGCATCTGTTATATTTTTAAATCCAGCGATGCCGTGAAATTGTGGTGGGTTTTCTCCCACAGTCCAAAGACGAGTGTTAAGTCACTTTGGATAAAAGCATCTGCTAAATGCTGTAATGTAACGTAATGAAATCAAATTCCCGCTTGATCTCAGCTTGTTGTGGAATAGTGTAAGGGAACTGGATGTAGTTCAGGCTCAGATAAATTATGGCATCCAACACTGCTGCATAATCCTGCTCACTGAGGGTTGGGAAATGTCCGATCTATCTCCAATCTCACGCTGGAACAGGTCATAATTCAGTCAAACTGTTTTATCGAGCGACATCTACTTACAAGCCGCTCTGTGCTTTCAGCAGATAGATCAGCGTCTCTGAAGATGCGCACGGTGTGACAAATCTTCCAGTAATGAGAGATGAGCCATGTTACATTCATTTAGAAACACCTGTCACAGATCTGTCTTTTATAGATGTTCACACCAATTAGCGAGCTGTACATGGCTGTTTCTAAGTTAATAAAAAATATATATACATCGTAGATGTCGAAATTGTTTGATGCATGTGGTTGTATTGACACGCTACAATGCTTTCCATTTGTAGTTTCCCTATTCTACCACTGGATGCTGTGCGTACGCACAGTCAGACCTGTGCTTAAATTTAAGTACATTCTGAAGTACAAGTGCAAATTGATAAATTCCACACAAATCTGTGCGTACGCATCTTTGATAAATGAGGGCCCAGGTGTTTAGAACAGCAAATGTAAAAGCTTTCATGAACTGGATATAGGTTGAATCACTACTGTGTTAAATCAGTCTGATACGGTGTAACAAAACCTACATTTATTTCTATGAAAATGTCCTAGATTATTTAATCATTTGACTCATTAAAGTATGAGGTGATGGCGACTAATAAAGCAGAGTTCTGAAGTGCACATATCGCTATCATGGGCCATACAATCGGCACGTCCTCTAAGTTATAGGCCGGAGAGGAGGAGACACACATTCCCATCCTGACAATGATTTTCCCGTCCCATCTCGTTCATGAGGCGACTAATGGCTTTACTTTCTGACTTTGGCCTCCTGTCCCGTTTTGTCTTGTGTAAACCAAAAAAAGTGCATCACTTCCTCTAATAATTTATTGTCCGTGTGAAAAATAAACGCATGACACTGCAACATATGATAGGTAACATCACGTTACAAAAATTGGACGACACATTTTGCTACACAAGAAAGTGAGAAATACCCCTTTGCGTTGCCCAGAATGTGCAACGGCCTAACTCGGTCTCCGTATGGTATTCTCCTGCAGGAGGAGGAGGAAGAGGAGGAGAACCGTCTGGCTGAGGACGCAGAGCGCCAGTTTGCGATGCAGCAGAGTGAGCGGGAGAACCTCGCGCCTCATCTTTCTGCCGTGGAGCAGCCTGAGGCGTCCGGAGCCTCCTTCGTCAATGTTAACTTTGAACTGGACCCAGAGCCTCCTCTCAACGCTCCAGACGCCAACAGAGTCCCTGCCCCCCTCCCCTCCTAAAAAACGGACACACACACAAACCGCCATCATTAACAGACTTCTAACTGTTGGCGAAGCCTCCCTTTACTTATGTTGTAAAGATTAATGTTATTGCTATTTTTGTATGGTTTTATTTAGTAATTGAAGGCCCTCTGTATGCACTGCAGGGCAAAGTTAAAAAGGGCTGTTTAAGACGCTGGATTGCCTTTATACAAGAATGTAATTTTGTGTATAGTGTGTTACTGTATACAAGACAAACATAATGTAGCCATTTCTAGACTAGGGCAACAACCCTCTTTACATGTTTTCTTTATTAATTAGAAATGTTCTTTGTTTTTTGAGGGGTTCTACAGCATTTGAACTCTGAAAGAAATCCACCCTGAAAGACATCCACCCTGAACTGACTGAATTGAAAGTGAGTCGGACCATTCCTGGGCTGGGCACATCTGTTGTTACTAAACATATGCAAAGACATTTCATGAATAATACCATTTAATTTAATAGAGTGGTCTAAAATGGCTCTGCCCAGTCATTCTAGCCCTCTGTCTCAGCCTGTACTTCGTTTGCAGGGTGTAACAGAGCTGGGACGTTTTGGACTTCTAAGCAGAAGGATAAGCCAGTAGGTGATGATGACCATAATTTCATCCCCCTAACTTTCCAGCGGTCATGACTGCTTCTTCAAGTCCACTTTACCTCCCTGCTGTTTGAACTAGAAACTTATAATATGGCTGTAGACATGGTGTGTGCTATTAACCTCGCAAACGCACAGTTGCCAGTTGTAATAAAGTAGCTGTAATGCAACTGGTCCAGGTGCTTACAGTGTATAGATGGACTTGGAAAACTTCCCGTGTGATTTCTTTAGGTACACTAGTGTTGTCTTACTGTGCTACTGTCCTTTCACTTGTCACAGCACCCCTCTGGTGACGTTTTACAGTTTAAATTAACTGCAGACAGTTGGCTTGGGCAAGAAGAAGTTGCCTGTGTTTGAACTTGACCTCAACAGCTGACAAGAGATCACTTGTAATCCTAACCTTAAAGAAATCCCGTGACATTTTGAATGCCAGTCTGTTATTTGCCTTTATCAGGCACTTGTCACAATGTGGAACGCATGTTTCCATTATACTTCAGTCTGCTGAAAATCAGCAGTAGCTTGCAATTAGTAGTAGTACCTATTCTCAATTAGAAACGCTGCTTTCCCACACTGTGCCAACTGCCTGATGAGGCAAAATAGAAGTAATTGAGGGTAAATTTGCGTGACATCCATTTAATTTTAAACCAGTAATACACAGGCAACATTTTGAGTTAGATGTAGGAACAAGTTTAATCTACTGGTAGTCACAATTATTGACAGAACTGACTATCTACATTGCCTCAGGGAGTTGCCCATATACAGTGTCATTACCTAAGCAGAGGCCAAATTATAACAATGCCCACAGTTCAGGGCCTAGTCTTTCTGTAAACGTCCTTGTGGAGAAACTTTTTCTGATATTAGCAATGATATGGCTTTGTACAAATGCTGGACCTCAGTTAGTCAGGAATTGACCTGATGCCTAAAGACTTGCGGCCTCCTGGTTTGTCATTAGCCATCCATCGCCATTTCAGGGACTAAGAATTCCTGGGTGTCAATTTCACTGTTTGGGTGACCAAGGAGGACCAAATTGCATCAAAATCATCAGGATGCAGACAACGGTCTTCATGCAAATAGTCCATTCTTGCCATTCTTCATGTATAAAAGATTTTCTCATAGTTTCCAGATTTCTCATGTCATGATTTGTGGAACACAAAGTTGATGTGAGGCTGAAAACAGCACCTGGGTAAGTATATTGGGGGGTGACAATTATAAAATGCATCCCCCCTGATTAGAGAAGAAATTTCTTCTTACCTTTTTCTTGACTGCGTTCCAGAATTAAGTCCATTGTGTTTATGAATATTTCCAAGTGGGAGCATGTAGAGGGACAACAGAAAGACTGCATGATCAACAGTGTCAAATGCTGCACTGAGGTCTAAATGGACTACATTTGCACAATCTCAGTCAATAACTTCTAAGGTTAAACTGCTAATTATTACCTTTCATTTGGGGGCATTTCATCCATATTGGATGTAAGGTTACTTATTTTACCTGTTTTGGTGTGTATCCATGTTGTTGGCTGTTTAATTTTCTATTAATTCAACAATCAATTTCAATCAATTTCCTTTATTTAACCAGTTAAAAAACTAATTGAGATTAAAATCTCTTTTCCAAGAGTGACCTGGCCAAGAGGGCAGCGTAAAACATTTTTACAACAATACACACAAACAGTACATACAAAAAAATACAACAGTCATACAAATGGCCGAGAGAACTATTTTCTATTGTCTTTTAAAATGGATTTAAATTCCCCCAGAGTAATCAAATCGTAGTTTCATGTCCTTCTGCACATCATTCCAGGAAGAAGGGGCAGCGAATTTGAAAGCCTTTTTACCCAATTCCGTGTTAACTCTCTGGACCTGCATCTGTAGTTCGTCTTGAGAGTGTAGGCTGTAATGCGTTAGGTTTCTACGCATGTATATACACAAATATGAGGGAACCAGCCGAAGGATTGATTTATATACAAAGGTCAACCAGTGAGAAAGTCTGCGAGCAGATAAAGATGGACAATTTGCAGTAGCATACAGAGTACAGTGAGAGTACACGATAGCCGCATCCAGTAATAAAACGCAAGGCACAGTGGTATACAGTATCAAACTTATACTGCCCCTGATACTGGTCAGGGGCATTCATAAAGAGCAAATCTCCATAGTCCAACAGAGGTAAAAAAGTTGCAGAAATCAAATGTTTCCTAACCTGGGTAGAAAAACAGGATTTATTTCTAAAAAAGTTATCATCAATCATAATGCCTAAGTACACCCTTGAGCAGTCGACAACCTAGGTAGATTGGATGACAGCTGCTTGCCATATAAAATGGAATAATGCATTATACAAATGTACAACTGTATCACTAAATTGAGTCCTGTGTGGGATAGTTGAGTCCCATGATATAGTGGCAATGGATTCCTCACATCCGGGAATCCGGGGACGGATTACCAGACTCAAAAACAGTTTTTTCCCCCAGGCCATCAGACTTCTCAACCAGCAACATTAATCTCAGTGATCACATTGATTAGATTAGATTAGATTGCACTTTATTGATCCCGTAGGGGAAATTCAGGTGTTAAAGCAGCAATTGGCAGAACAATGCCAGAAATAGGGAAGGCAATAGGGAAAGTAAAAAACACAGGTAATAAAAGGTAATAATAACAATAATGGGCACTTATA
>OMOT01089077.1:11590-26072 GCA_900312575.1 Acanthochaenus luetkenii | reverse complement strand
TCTCCCCCGGATTGTCAAGGGCCAGCGAGAGCTCACCGGACGCCGCCGGAACCGCAACGCTTTCTGAACAATGTTGAGTTATTGTGAATACGCTAACGTTTGATTTAGCGGTATCAGACTGTTTTTTTTTACGTGTTACAACTGAACAAGGTTGGGAGTTATTGTGAATATGCTCATTAACGTTTGAACAATGTTGAGTTATTGTGAACACGTTTAATAAAGTTTGACTGACTTATCTGACTGTTTTGTTTCGCTTAATGCGCCTTATAGTCCGGTGCGCCTTATATATGAAAAAAGATAGAAAATAGACCATTCATTGACAGTGCGCCTTATAATCCAGTGCGCCCTATAGTGCGGAAAATACGGTAGGCTCCATTTACATTGCTATTGTCTTAATGAGCAGAATTAAGTTTGCCATCTACAACCACAGCATGAGTAATACGGATACATTTTGCATAGTAGTTGCATACGTTACAGGTATTCTCAAAATGATTCCAGATTTCTAGGTTACTGAATCACCTCATACTACATGTTATGACAGTGATATTTCTGTTTAGCTTATTGAAATTGAAGTAAAGTAGGCTAGTTTATATGATAATGTATCTTAACAAAAGCATGCAGACTTGGAAACTATTTAGCTCAAAAAATGTGTAGAGATTTGTTTTTGATGATGCACTGGCACACATGAATTAAAACCAAGACATTCTAATTATGTTACATGGCAGGGTTACAATAGATATATTTTCAGGGAGGTTTCAGAAAGCCCAATTTAAGACAATTACCGGTACAGTTTTTCTCAATTTATATGGCACAGTTCTCCAAACTAAGGTCCATGCTCTCAAAACAATTGACACAGCCATGTTGTCAAATTCACATGGCATGTGCTCAGTTACCATCAAATTGATGTCAGCTGGGTTAGTAACCAATCAGGAAGTGCAACTTGCTAAATTGTTCACACAGCAATCAGCATTTGGCTATGTATAAATGGAGGGGGGAGGAAGAGGAGGAGGAGAGGGGAGAGGAAGAGGAAGGGGAGAGGAGGAGAGGGTGGCAGTAGCTCAGGAGGTACAGTTCCTGCCCAGCAACCGCAAGGTTGAAGGATTGAGTCCAGCTTCTCTCGGGAGAAAATCTGTCATGGTGTCCTTGAGCAAGACACCTAACCCCAAATTGCTCCCGTTGAGCAGGTTGGCACCTTGCATGGAAGCCTCTGCCAACGCTATGATGATATGTAAGTCACCTTAGATAAAAGTGTCTGCTAAATGGCATAATGTAATGAAAGGGGAGAGGGGAGGAAGAGGAAGATGAGAGGGGAGAAGAAGAGGGCACAGAAGAAGAGTCTAACTGACCATGTCATGAACCATGTTCTCCCCCTAAGAGGCTGACAAGAGTTCAGCCTGATGTGAGCAGATCTGCTGAGGCTTCAATCACTCAGGAAACAGGTAAGTGCACTGATGGCAGCAGTCTGAACCGTCAGAGTATTCAGTATAAAGTTCACAGTATGGTAGTTTTACACGTTTCTCCAAACAAAGGTCCATGCTCTCAAAACAAATAACACAGCCATCTGAACCCTTGAATCTTACTGTACCTTACATCAGTTCCTACAGTAGACTGTGTACATACAGTAAATCAGGTAGTGCTATGACAGCCTTATAGTCTAAATATAACATTCTTCAGAACAGAACACAAAGCAGCTTCAGGTGGACGAACACGGCTTCTCTCAGAGCAACAACATGCTGTTATAGATATGGTCATACAGAACAACGCCATCCACCACAAGGAAATACAACAAAGAATAATCCAGGACCACACAAGCCTCCCTGCACCTAAACCTACATCACCAAGTGTCCTACATTGCAGGGAGCGCAGCTCAGACCGTGTTGTCAGCTTTACCGTTCCATAAGTAACCATTATGGATTTTATTTAAAGTTAGATGGCAGCCCAACAAATTATGAATATTCTGTATATTATAAATATTATTTATTAGAATAAAGAATATGTATATGGATTGAGAGCATGGACCTTACTTTGGAGAAATGTGCCATATCAATCGAGAAAAACTAAGTAAATCCCACCCAACTAAACGTGACGTGATTTGGTAAAACGAGTAAAACTCTACTACACATGTGCAAATGCTAAGTGCACAGTTGTTCAATCAACAATCAGTCCATAATCAACTATGAGAGAGCAGCAGTGATGTGGTGTTGTTGGGAAGAATGGATGAGAACTAATTTGAGAACAGAACTGATTTCTGACAATGAGCAGTTACAGTTTACACATTTTTGTATATCGTTTTATTTTACATTTACTGCAAAAGTCTACTTTATTTACTGATTTTACAGCATAATTCCTTTATTTTTTGGTATGATGAACTGCTGTGAAGGAATACATTGTTTTCAGAAAGTATTTTTACAAAATTATCTCTGCTTTGATACTCAACTGTTACTTACAGTAAAGTGAAAATGACTGTGATTTACAAATACGTCCATATTAATACTGCATCACCATGAAAGAGACCACAGAAAAGGTCATGAAAAAGTGCATGTGCTCCGGACATATTGACACTTTTGTTGACACTGATTTTTTGTGCACCTTTGTGAAATTATAGATAAATATAACTTTTCATAAGGTGAAAAAAGATTATGTTTTTATGCACTTGTTTGATTTTGTGGCATGCGTTTGATATTGAGATATTGAGAGCATTAGAGCATTTTGCAAGTGACATTTTTCATTTAGCAAAGAGTGATTCAGTTCAGAGGGTTACGCTAACTGTTTTGAAAAGGCGACTTCTGTTTAAAAGAAACACTAAGCAATAGAAAAATACGGTAAGCACAAGGTCAGAGATGGAATCAATTAACTCTCGGTTCAGGGAGTGAATGTTCTTCGGTGTTCAAAACATGGTTCTCGTATCCATTCACTGTCAATAGAAACAACTGAGAATGAATCATCGACCCCTGTTAAATGAAGTGCAGTTTCATTAGGATTGCCACTGTTTGTAGGAAATCATTTTCCAGCACATTTCCGGAACGTTATCCATCAAACTGGGCGAGGTCAAGGACATCCTCGATCTCAAAACATTTCTCATCAATTCAGAAAAAAGTTATTGACGTAGTAGCATATACTGGTAATATGGGACCTATAACGCCAGCTTTTCATCGTCCATGCGTTGTTATGAATTTCTTTCATTTCCCATGGTTCAACTATTAAGATTGGGTTTCCATGTCTTCAGGACATAGGGGGACCCCTTTTTTTGTAAACAATTTTTAACAGATTTTTTTTTTTAAAGGTTAATTGACCTTTTACCAGCATTAATAGTAAAGTATTGTTTCTTTTGAAGTATTCCTGATGATGTGCATCACATAGTGCAATACCTCTGCGACACTGCTACTGACGCATTGCATAAATAAAATTACATCTAGAATGATACAGCAAGCAAAATAATTGACAAACTGTTGAGCATTCAACAGTTACCAGTGGAAATTAGGTTTACTAGCAGCTCTAACAGAGCAGAAACAGATTAGTGATCGTGAATTAGTCCATGAAAACAAAGAACACTGAGGTGTCCGATTTATTTCTGTCTGCCGCTGTGTGCTTTGAAGTCTTTAATCAGTGAATTACTCAACCTCCGAAACCACATTCACTTCACGGTTTAAGGGCTTTTCATTTTTAGGGTATGAATAAAAAGTTGTGAGAACAGCTAATGTCGCCGCGTTGCTTTCGAAAATGTCTGTTTTGTCTTTTTATCACAAAGGTACATTGAATGTTTGACACCCTCTTTCCGTCATCATCAAACCTTGAGCACTCAATGAGCAGATTGCAGTTTTAGTTATACAAACATTTCTCAAAGGCAGAGCTTCCCTGGAGGCAGAAATAGCCTTAGACAAATATTTATTTGTACTTTTTTTTTTTTACAAACCTTGTGCACAGTTGAGGTATTGGTAATGGCAATAAAATGTTTGTTTTTTTTAAACATAAATGTATGATTTAATCAAGACCATGGACAACGGACTTGGTGCAAAATAATCATTTTATATATGTTTGCATGTCCTCTGATATTGCACTTGCTTTTTGAGGGTTTGTATGTGTGTGTGTGTGTGTGTGTGAGTGAGTGAGGATATATGCACGACAAGAGACTTCTGCAATGCCTATCAATATGACTGAATCCAAACAAGCATCCTACCACCTCCACACTGTCTGCTTACAGTGCCTACATTTCCCTGAGGTAAATAGATCATCACCTGGATCTCTCTAATCTACCGAGGCAGCATTTGCATTAAGGATATCACGTTACTATGGTGACAGAATATATATAAAGCACTGGGACCCTGACAAGAGTTTGAAAAAGAGTGCTAGTTAACATGGATCAAAGTTTCAGATGAGGAAAAGTGTCATGCATTTGCATATAGAACTGGGGAAGGGAGATTGCTACAGTTGGAAGCTAATTACAAATCAAAAGGCTCAGCACACTTGTTTGTGCAAGTGGGGAGATTCAAAACAGCACAAATTGGGATTGATTAACACCGGGCCCTCAATAATTACCGATATCAAGGGCAATTTTCTCTCTCCATCTTACTTTGTGCGCCTGTAATTTATGTAGCGGTTCATGCATGAATGCGTACTTCTTGTGACTTGCTGCCGTGCAGGCCTGTCACCACAACAGGCCCTCAACCCCTTTTTGGAAGCAATTACATTTGCTTTGACACAGAGAGAAAACAGCAGCATCTAATTGTCTTTGGACCATTCACCATCTCTTCAAATGCTCCCAAAACGCAATTGGACATTGTACAAGACTTTAAAATGCTATGTTTACTTTAAAAACAACAACAACAACTCAATCTGTTTTGAGGATTTTTGTAGTCCACCTTACCACATGTGATCTTACTGAATAGGGAATTGTGGGGACGATGCATTCCTCACTATGGTCATAAGAGTTCATTTCAGGAGGAACAAACAGCTGCAGAGAGAAAAGCTGCTGCTGGTAGAGTACCCTGTACTATGAAAATACACCCCTTGGTTGACAGTGAGAGAGATGGGCCTGATTCGACATGGGTCAACTAGGAACAATCCAATCATGAATGGATTGACAGCTTAATCATGCTGCTCGGCTGTGTTGAAATAGTCTGGCAATTTTTCTGACACCATAAAGAACAGTAATTTGAAACGGCACATGGTGCTGCAACAACCTGAGAGCAAGCTGAGGATGCCACAATTCAACACTTTGACCTCTAGACATTAAAGCTTTCATTCCCTAATTCCTGTCTCTTGCAGTGATGGACAGCATTATTCTCAACTGCTGAAACTAGGACTAAGACTTGCACACAAATTATTCAAAATCATATAAAATCACTCCTATGTGTACAAGATAAATGCTCATATTTGAATGCACCATGAAATACTGCTGAAATTATGAGATAACAGCATATTCATTCCAGGGTGTGGTAACTTACCCTGTAAAGCGTTCACTGTATATTGCTGTGCATGTGAAAGGCTCAAGCCATGTTTCATGGCACATTCACGAATAAACAATCAACATGTATATCTCAAAATGAATCTGCTCCTCACAAAATGGACTGTTCCTTCATGAATGGGTATCGAAGCGTTCCATCAGCCAGCTATGAACGTGCTATGTAGCTAATATACTGTTACCCTCGTAATGAAACAAAAACAACAAACACCATTCATACTTAATTAAGCTATGTGTAGAATTGTGTTATCAATAAATCATTACCACATTAATTTTGACACGGTATAATTACTGGAAACAAATGAGACCACGACTGAGAAGATCGTCAGCCTCTACACTGCATTTTAGATTGTGTGCCACCGAGTTGAATTTAGTGGGAAATCTGCTGGATTACTTTACGGAACAAAACAGGAAGAGCTGTTCTTCCAGTGCAAACAGAATTGAAACTTTCAGAGTTTCTGGCAATGGAAGGAGTGAAAGGCCGATGGAAAAATATCTTCCCACATGTTTATCCTCTTCAGTAAAACCAAAGAGAAAACCTTTAAATGAAGAAGCAACAGGGTTACGGGAAATGGGACATTTTGAGAAGTACTAGCACTAACAATACCACGGGAGTGTGATAGAGACTACCAATTGTCTCAACAATGGTCTCATTTGTTTACAGTCACTATACCAAGGTATTATAATGAATTTGACAACGATATATTGAAGTTAAAAAATGCTACAGTGTGTTTAATTTGTATATTACCATTTAATTGGCAGCATACTGTTAAAACACTGGCAGCAGTTAAAAAGAAACAGGCAGTGGTATGTGTGCATGTGTGTGGACATCATTGTGCATGTGTATTTGAGTTTGTTTTATGTCCAGGCCAATATATGGATGAATATCCTAGCAAAGACAGATGTCACACAACACAGCACTGACTGACCTTGGCTCTGACGTTCTCAAAGGAAGCAGGGCTCACCAGAGAAAAACAGATGAGGAACACGTCCTAAAGATGGAAAAGACAGAGAAATGAACGTGAACGTGCTCTGCACAAATAACGATACATTGATTTTTTAAAAATGGGAATGGGATTGTGCATGTTGTCTACTGATGTAGTGTGTGTGTGTGTGTGTGTGTGTGTAAAGCACTGTGTTACCGTCTGAGGATAAGACAGTGGCCTGAGCCTGTCATAGTCCTCCTGTCCTGCTGTATCCCATAACCCCAGGTTAACTGGTTTACTGTCGACCATCACATTGGCTGAATAGTTATCAAACCTGCAAGAAACACAAAAGAAACAGTCAGAATGTAAACACTGAACATGACCTGATACAGGCTTAATTATAGTGTGTACAATGATTCAGCACTAGCTGACAAAACCTTATTTATGGTTGTTTTATTGAACTGTTTTTTAATGGATCTTTTGCGCTGATAATGGGTAACTAAAAAAAAAAAGTCACTGTTTTACTTGAACACTTGCCATTTTATTGGTCAGATGTAGCATAATAATGGTAACTTTGCATTTGAAAAGGTGCCATATGTTGCATTTTAATGTCAATAAAACATTACCACACACATTTTTAGACATTAGTATAATTACTGTAAAGAAACAAGACCATGGCTAAGAAGACTGGCAGCCTCTACCGGCCTCCACACTGCATTTTACATTGTGTGCCACCGGATCAGATTTGGCGGGAAATCTGCTGGATCAGTTTACGGCACAAAGGTAAATTGCTTTATGGCCCAAAACAGGAAGAGAGTGCTGCTCTTCCAGCACAAACAGAGCTAACGCTTTTGGAGTTTCTGGCAATGGCAGATGGTGGAGTGAAAGGCCGATGGAAAAATCACTTCCAACGCGTTTATCCTCTTCAGTAAAGACAAAAACACCAGGCAGAGGTAGGGGAAACAGGAAGGAACAGGGTTTACGTTATGTTTTTTCTTCCATTTTTGAGTGCAAGCTCTCCTTGCATCTAGTCTTCGTTCTTTTTTTCCAACCTGGCGTGATATCTGCCGCATCACGTTGGCCGTGTTGCGTAGTGTGTGCCGGTAAGCAGTGGAACAACACTCACACTGTAGGGATGTACTCTCCTGGGAAGGCGTTGGTTGTGTAGCTGATGAGCAGACATGTCTTTCCCACAGCACTGAAAACACATATTGAGCAATCAGTTGCGTGCCAATACACACATACAGGTTTCGTGTTGCAAGAGCACACAGTGTTATGCACAGCCAAAGCACATGAATGTATTGCCTCCACTCATGATTGAATCCCCATCACACCATAGTTGTTGTGTTTATAATCCCTCACTGTTGTTAAGATGCCTTCTGAATCCTTCACGGTCATTTGAAAGTGCTACGGCAAAATTATATTAGTGGTAGTTGCATAGTAAAATTCCCTTAAAAGGGCTGCTGACTGATTCATAGTTACGTGCGTTCCTCCAATTTTAGAGCTGTCTAAGGAATCCAGAATCCTGTGGTAATAAGAACATTTCGTTATAAAACAGGGCGGTGAATAGACTTGGAGCTGAGAGTCAAATTCTACTGAAGAAAACTGTTGCATGAACAGACACGAGGTGAGGAATGTCGGGCTGAGGAGTCCTGTACCGCTAAGGGGATTGTTTTGTGCAAGGTTGGAAAGTGGCACCCGAGGCTAGACATGTTATACTGACAAAGATATGTAAAATAATCAATCATATTGCATACATTAAAGCTGGAATCTAATAATAATTATGAAATAAGACAATTAATGGTCATTCCATTAATAATAGAAATAGAGATTTTTGTATGATGGACAATATGCCTTTTAAAGCTGCACTAGGAAAGATTTGTATGTTAAAATCATAAAAATAAAATCTGTTTTATCAGTGTAAATCGCCATTGAGATTCACCCAACAGTATTTGCCCAAATTGAATTCTGGACACTGGTGCCAAAACTCCTCCTAAGCAGCAGCAAGCGAGCGCTCCATCCAGAGAAAGCTGGACTCACCAACAACGGTTGAACCAAAGCTGCCAAAATATTAGTTTTCACCATCTCCTACCCTACCAGCCACTAAAATGAGGAAATGTAGGTCAGAGGAGTTTATTGACGTCACACTGCATGATTTCTGGGTAATCGAGTCCTTAAAACTTTCAAAAATCAAAACAGAATATAATACAAAATACCGGTGATAATATCGGTGTTTGTGCCTATCGTCTAGGTTGCCCTCTCCTTTACATTATTCCTGGTTTGTCTGCACACCGTCAGCGTACAGTTGGACATATTAGGCCTCGTTTTCCTTCCTTTGTTAGCCGGCTCAGCAGTTGATTTTAAGTTAGGTTTGATAAGAATGTTTAAAACAATGAGAAACTCAGATTACATACATGGCAATATGATTGAGGGAAAAGTCAGCTAGATGTAGACAGAAGTAAATGTAACTCTAAACGACACTGGTATTCTCCTTTAATAAACTCTGCAGTGAAAAATCTGAACGCAGATGCAATTGAAGTAAAGTAAAAGTTTGTTGGTGTGTGAGTGTCAGGGTATGTACCGTATACGTCCTTGCCACTGTGACTCACACACACATGCTGTTGACTTTGTAGCTCTGAGCATAGCGACCCCCCACAGCTCATTTACCTCCCACTCTCAACCTGCTTCTCCCTTCCATGTCAGCTGCTCGAACCTAAAATAAATCCTGATCCTGACAGGAAGATACATTTATATTCAAACAAAACCAAGGTAAAGCCTAAAGCCTCAGTAGGACTTGATCGAGCAATGTACTTAACAGACTTGTCATAGACTATTTCAGCTATTCCTGAAAACAGTAACCCTCATATCTCCTTCGTATCTTCCCATAAATCTTGAAGCACACCACTGTTTCTCCATCATCTCCAGACCTGCATGGGGCTGCATGTGCCCTAATGAATAAAACCTCTTGGACAGCAGCAATTGCTATTTCTGTTTTGCAATGAAACCCTAGCCAGCACACACACACACAATACACACACACAAGACAATACTCATCAGCTCTCTAGTTGTGAATGATGCCCTGATTGTTTTAAGAAAAATATATGCATAATCTCTTTCTCTTGAAATTGATTTCCTGCATGTATTTAGAATAGCAGCAAAATGTAGTGAAATGAAGTGAGGAGAAGCTATGAGTGTGTGTGCGTGCGCGTGTGTGCATGCGTGTGAGTGATGGTGGTAGGTCCTCACAGTAGGTAGGCAAGACACAGATGACACGGTGAAGTAGGGCTGTGCGATATGGACGAAATCACAATATGGGTAATTTCATATCACGATAACGATATATATCACAATAATGATATATATATCACAATATAGTATGTTTTCGGTCAATTTCGTGAAGAATGCGTATACACAATAACTAGGGCTGGGTATCACCACTGATTTCCCAAATCAAATCCGATTCACTGGGTCTCAATTCGATTCGATTTTAGATTGTCGATTCAATTCAATATTTATTCAGTTAGGGATGTTTCAGTTACAATACGAATTTTGCTTGGATATTAAAAAGATTCTCAGAGAACTAATGCAGTAAATTGTACAAGGAACCCTCTAACCTGGTGCATTATTAAAATATTAATGTTTACATTAAGAACTGACCCCAAAGCAGTTACATTAATGTACTTTTTATTTAACATGACCAACAAACTACAGCAGTGTATCAGAAGAGAAGTGACAGAAAGAAGACAAACAACCATATATTAATTAATAAGTAAAATTAAACCAACAATCAGAAATTGAAAAAGGCTCTGAATTGCCTTTGAAAATAGTGCTGCCTTCAACACACCTGGGAACTGGAGAGTTTCCCACCTCGTAGTGAAACGATGACGCTTGAGTGACGCAACTGCATTTTGGATAAAAAATAACTTTAAAATTGATACTTTTCAAAGGGCATCGATACCAAATGAGTATTATGTGAGTATCGAAGTATCGATACCAGTTTCGATCCGCCCATCTCTAGTGGATAGTCCTTTCCTAAGTTAGCTGCATCATCAGCAGATGGTTACTGTAAAATTATGATGGAGGCTTTTATCCGAACAATGGCTTTTATTTAAAAACGTAGTAACTTGGCACAACACGTTAACTCTCTCTCAGTCCATATCCCGGTGTACTCTACACATGTCTCTGTATTACCGTAACTCTCTTAGTAACATTGCATGATAAAATGTTTACCGTATATGATAGTTACAGCAACTTGAAACGCTCCAAGATTGATTTAGGCAAGATTCCCAGTCTAAATTCTCGGTGGCTTTGGTGACTTTATACTTGTTTGTTACGGCACTTGACCAAATGAGTATGTGGGTTTTGAAGTATTGATACCAGTTTCGATCTGTCCATCCCTAGTGGATAGTCCTTTCCTAAATTAGCCGCACCCTCAGCAGATGGTTACTAGAGCTGTTCAATATGACGATATATATCGTGAGATGATAGCAAAATGTCTAGCGGTAGATATTTTCATCTATCGTTTCTATCGACATTGCCGCAAAAAAGCAGCAGAACTGCTTTACGGACATATTTTACATCATTCCCGACCCCGCTTTATATTCTCTACACGTGGACTAGAATAACAAACAAACATGGAGGAGCGTGACACAGAACAAAACTCTATCAGTCTTGCTAATTATTCCACTGATTTGCAACCAGAAAAACTTTTTATGCAATGAATCATCAGCTCTTATCACGAGCATGGCTCTGTATGTAATCTGGACCGCTTAGTCTCCGCTATATTTGACAGAACGATATGAGAATACAGTTATTTTGACTCCATTAGACACGCAACTCATTATAAAGAGCGGCTGGCTGGACCATGTTTTCACAAGAGACGGCTCACTTGACTGCAGTCATACCGGGCTGTGAATAATCCGCTATGTTTTTGCGTTAGTTGACTTCACTTAGATTAGTACATTCGTATTACTTTAAATTCTACATGATCTCTCCCTTTTATGTTCATCTTATTTCCCATTTTTGTGTTAAGGGAGAAATGGTAAATAAAAATAAGAAAAGGCAATCAATTCATGTTTCGCTAGCATATTTTGAATAAAACAATCAAATTCTGTCTTTTTTTTATGAAACAAAAAAATTGGCATGTAGGGCTGGGTTTTAAAAAATCTCTTACGATTCAAATCGATCTTTATTTGAACTATATTGATTCATAAAATCCTGAGGTCGATCTTTTAATATATGCCTTTTCCCGTGGATGTGTGAAGCTTTAACCCACGTTAGTCTCACATGGCCAGCCTTTGGTTCTTTGTGCAACAAGGCCTGAGGCCACTTAACATGTTAATGCCATTTCCACCACACGTGTCTCCGCTACGTTTTTTTCACAATTGCGGTAACAAACAAGTATAAAGTCATGAAAGCCACAGAGAATTTAGACTGGGAAACTTGCCTAAATAAATATGGAGAAATCTTTGAGCGTTTCATGGAGCAGTAACTGTCATATACGCAAACATTTACTGTGCAAAGTTAATAAGAAAGTTACGGTAATACAGATACATGTGTAGAGTAGATCGGAATACGGACTGAGAGAGAGTTAACGTGTTGTGCCATGTTACAAAGTGTTTAAATAGAAGCCATTGTTCGGATAAAAGCCTCCATCATCATTTTACAGTAACCATCTGCTGAGGGTGCGGCTAACTTAGGAAAGGACTATCCACTAGGGAAGGGCGGATCGAAACTGGTATTGATACTTCGATACTCACATACTACTCATTTGGTATCGATGCCCTTTGAAAAGTATCAATTTCAAAGTTATTTTTAATCCAAAATGCAGTTGCATCACTCAAGCGTCATAGTTTCACTACGAGGTGGGACACTCCCCAGTTCCCAGGTGTGTTGAATGCAGCCTTACAATCTCTAAAAAGTGAGAAAACAGTCATGAAGGGCTTTAGTTTCATGGACTTTACAGTTTACAATGTCCAGAGGTTTTACAGGAATGTTTTTCAACATTTTCCAATAAAACAAAGGCAATTCAGAGCCTTTATCAATTTCTGATTGTTGGTTTACTTTTACTTATTAATTAATATATGGTTGTTTGACTCTTTTGATCGTTTCTCTTCTGATACACTGTTGTGTGTTGGTCATGTTCAATAAAACGTACATTAATGTAACTGCTTTGGGGTCATTTCTTAATGTAAACATTAATATTTTTAATAATGCACCAGGTTAGAGGGTTCCTTGTACAATTTACAGCATTAGTTCTCTGAGAATGTCTTTCATATCCAAGCAAAATTGGTATTGTAACTGAAATATCCCTAACCGAATAGATATTGAATCGATTCGAGAATCAAATCGCATTGGGACCTTGTGAATCAGAATGTAATCGATTCAGGAAATCAGTGGTGATACCCAGCCCTAAAGGCATTCTGTATAGACAAATTATTCATCAAATTTACAGAAAAATTATTACATTGTGATATATATCGTTATCGTGATATAAAATTACCCATATCGTGATAGAAGATTTTGTCCATATCACACAGCCCTAATGTGTTTGAAAACCAAACATTATTAAACACGCACTTCCCAGGCATTTTTCAGGATAAGCAACCTGCTAGCGCTTGCTAACTTTACTCACTCGTTACCTACCGCCAACTAGCTGCATACCAATGTGTATCAGGTGATACTAGTGAAGTTTCAACGGCACAGTGATTGTAGATGTTTTGAGGTTTTTATTAACACATTTTAAACAATAGCCAAAAACAGTTTACATTCAAAACTTTTCCAAAACATTCTGTTCACTCTAAACCATTTACAGGCATGGCTGTAGTGCTCGAGTTTTAACTTGACTGTCAACCCCCTCTCAACCTAACGTGCAGCAGGGCCAGGAAGACCGATCTCTTCTTCTTTTTTTTTCAACACAGCTTCAAGTGAAAAGCTCGTTCACTTTAATCATCCTAAAAAGGGGGCCAAAGTAGACTTGGCTGGAGAATAGGTAATGCTATAGGTTAGGTAGCCAAAATATCCTGTCAACTGTCATGTCAGCTTTGTTGACAACTGCCTCAGCCAACTATAACGATGGGTTGGTATATATTATACTAGAGCGCTTCACCTCCATTCTCTCTTAACCTCAAGATGAAGTCCTGAAATGGGCTGGCCTTACTGCAGGCCTACTTAGCAGTTTCTGTACTGTGTAAAGCGGCCGGTCGCTGAATACATTTCTAAAGTCCGTTTGCAGGACTCAAGCTCGCTGCCGACGGAAACATCAAGATCAAAATAACATACATTGAAAATATCTTTAACTTGTCTTCAAAGCGCCTTGAAAAGCTGAGCGACATTGAGACTTTAAGCCCCAATGAACCGCACAGGCCAAAGAGGAACTGGGTGTGAAGTGTAAAATAAGTGCAGGAGGAACTCATCTGTCACCAAAATTGAGGAAGAGTGGAGGAGAAGAGGCAGATGAATCTTTGAGTACCCTAGATCAGCATTTAACACGCCACAAGTGTATAAAAACGTTCTCTAATCATATTATATTTGTATATTATCAACAGCAGCTCTTTCAGGCACCTCCTCTCTCTTGACACACTGCTTCTAATCTGATACTAACTGATCCGCATCCATTTTGTCTTCAGCTTGCAAGATTACAAAACCATTTCCTGATTTTCATGGTGAGGGGAGTTGATGAATAACTTTGTACACCCTGAACTAAGCTGGTGCAAATGCCTCAGATTGGCATTAACGTTGTTCACTTGTTATTGATCCTTTCTTATGACAAAGACACAGACACAGACAGGCCACACCAGCCGAGCCTTGTTTGAACTGGGAGGCCAAGCTCATACCTGACGCACTCAGGTGACACGCACACATCTCGCTCACCATGCAGACTCAAAACACACACACGTCCGATCTTGCCTCTTTTGAAACAGATGCATTGCACAAAACTTACCCATCTCCCACCACCACACATTTGATGGCTTGCATTGTCCGAACTCTAATAAACGTTTTTTATTTGTTTATTAGAAGTGTACACGTCCGTCCTCCCCCCCTCCCCCCTCCCCTCCCCTAACCAATATACTACTGACAATGACGATAAATAAAC
>OMOT01089077.1:0-11570 GCA_900312575.1 Acanthochaenus luetkenii | reverse complement strand
CAACAGAATCACGCCTCTTTCATTTTGTAACTGAATCGAACGGATATAGAAACTACATTTCGACAGAGTGGGATAACCCGGAGGTGTTTCTGGGGGACCAGATCCGAGTCACGACAGGATGTTAGGGCGTCTCTTCATGTTAAAGTGGCCTGGCCGTCTCAGTGCGTCAGCTCCTCTCAGCACTGCCTCAAGCAGTAGACCTCGTTCTATCCAGATGGCTTGTCAGAAGCAGCCACGTCATACATCCTGATCTGTATGTAGCCTGCACATGTTGCATCCAGTGCTTATAGGTATTGCATTGTGCATTTTGCTTCTTTGAGACTTCTCGTTTGTGTTGTGCCAATAGCGTTCTGCCGCTGAGCTTTTTTTTTTTTTGCACTTTCGCTATGACGTCAAAAATGTGCGCGAACCGGAAGTCAGACATAGAACCACCCGCCCAACACACCGAGAAACCGGGAGAAACCTCTCTTAAGTTTCTTTTCCTGCAGTTGATTTTTGTTTTGTGAATCATGGTGTACATAAAACACTGCTGTTATGGGCTGTGTAATAGTGACAGTAGGTATATGGACAGTATCAATAAAAGCATTAGTAATCTAATCAATGTAATCATGTTTTATAGCCCTTTTATACAAGCATGTCTCAAAGGGCTTTACATAGTACATCATATATACATACTATATAATATACAGTACATACTACATATACATCATATACATACTACTTTACATACATACTACATTATATACCATTTCACCATTGGCGCTTAGCCCAAGTCCAAAGGTGCTTGTCTGACTTCCGAGTAAGAAGCAGAAATATGTCGATCATGACGCGGCCACGGCAGAGCGCTATTCCCACAGTAACTGAGAGGTGATTAGGGGCAATTATGTAATTATGCAAACTATAGCCACATTATTATTATTATTATTAGTTTTCTAAACAAGGTCTCGGCAATTATGGGATTGTGTTTGCAATGGGTTTAACCAGCTAAATGCGTTCATACCTTCAAAAGCAAGGCTGACATAATTAGATTCCAATTAGATTAATTATTGCTCACAACTGACCAAATATTTAACCTCTTTCCTTGGGAGGGCCGAGTTAGATTACACCACAAGATAGGCCAATCTCAAACACGATGACGCAAATGTCATGAAATGCATATTCTGTATATTAGCAGCTAAAGTGAGAAAGGTGAAATCTTGTAATTTCAACAGCTGTCAGAGAGAATGATTTTCAACATCACGTTGTGTGTTTCTGTTTTTAAGGACGTCACCTTGTCTCTGCCCATGAAGGATCGTATGCGTTCCATAAGCTGAGCCACGGCCAGCGAGTTTTTCAGTTTCTCTTCCAGGGCCTCCTGGAGGTGTTCCCACTCCCACGCTCCTACAAAACATCCACAGACACACAGACAAGACTCTGCAGACCTACAATAGCACAGTTTACAGAGACAGGGAGGCAAACACGTTTCTCACATAGCTGGCATGCTGCTCGGACTACCCACACACCTAACACTGAACATTCAGGGCCTGGTTTTCTGAAAGTGCAATTGTTCTCAAATTTGTTTGCTGGCTGCTTCCAACCAAACTTATATAATCTATGGTGGTTATGGGTGGGACACCCAGTCAAAAACACTGACTCAAAAGCCTTTGCAAATGACCTCAATTAATATAATAAGGCAATAAGTCAACTAATTCGTATTCCTTATTTTATTTTTGGTCAGTTTTATTTTTTAAATACTTTAATGTACAAGTGACCTCCTGGACAATTAGAATTATCCCTTACATATCAACAGTATTCGCAAATATACATTGATATTTGATAAGCACTCTAAAGTAATTGTACATGCTTGTTCTCCACATCATAGTCTACATCCATTTAACAATAAATGCCAAAAATGTGCTAAATGTGTATTTTCATATCAAAATCCCATTACTTTTACTTCCTGGAAAACAGTGATTTTATACCTCATGGCGTACCAGTAGGTGTACATAATAATTCCAACCAATAATACCATTACATATTTTTTAATCTAACGTTTGTGCTGGCTCAAGATAACGTGCAAAGCATTATTTAGCATAAAAACAGTCCTTCCCTGCCTCGCCCTAACATCCTGTTTCAACTGGAAATAAGTCTCTGTGACTTTAATGTGGGATTTGCAGCAACTTTTCGCTAAATCAACTATTCAATTAGGCAACAAAATCACATGACTATTAGTCAACTGACAATGTCTTTAATTTGGGACTGGTGTTCATTCTGTTACCATAGAAAACACAACATGTGAAATATAAAGGACTCAACAAGTAAACAGTAAACATGTTGTCCCCCACAAATGACACAGAGTTGTAGCGGGGGCAATAAGTAGAAAATATGTTACCTCGTGTTTTTTTTATTGTATCCGGCCGGGAAAGGAGGTGCCATTTAATGGCGTCCAAGATATTGAGCATGACGTACAGACAATTAAACATTGTGGTGGCCCCCTTACGCCAATAAGTGCACTTTTAAAAATGCCTTTCATCAAAATCCGAGCAGTGGCATCCGAGATATTGTGTGCAATGGACGGACAGCCAGACAAACCCGGGCCGATCCATAGTCCCTCCCCCGATTTCAGCGTGGGGGACAATAACCAGCAGCATTGAAGCACACAACATGAACTTATCTATGAATCCAACCTAATAAACTAATAAGAGAATGTAAAACTCTTTGCCCTGCATTGTCATAGTATTATTATTTGTGGGTGTAAAACGGAGAAGACATCTAGGCTACATTAATTTACTTTAATGGGCGCATAACCCAGTACTGCAGCTCGATGGGGGTAGAGTACTTTACTCTGTCTCATCAGGCGGTAAACAGACCGTTGAGGGAAGAAAGGAGGTAGAGCTAGCTCATCATCAGTTCATAATGACTGTGTTTCAGCTGACAGAGGGATTACTTCAACACATGGTGCAGGGTAATGACACTGCATGGTGCAAACACCTCAGGCAGGGGTAAGAGATTAGCTCAGTAGCTGTGGTGAGCTTTCTGCTGACACGCACGCGTCAAATTATGAACTGGTAGATTATTCTATAGGTGCGACGCAATGGAACTGAATAGAATGTAATCTAATTAATATGAGTTTAAACTGCAAAAAAGTCACAAATAGGTTCTAGTGTTGCTGTAATTCTCCTTCTCACCCACGAACACACAGCGCCTCCTGTGTGCACCGCGACATACACACAGACATGCGTGTACTACACACATGTACCACACATGCACATACACGCTACAATAGTAACCCAGTGACAGACAAACTCAAAGAGACACAGTCGCACAGTGTTAGCATCACACAAGCAAAGTCACGGCCTCTATGGATGTCCCCACACACTCAAGTGGCAAACACCTGAGTGGAACTGAACTGTCAGCTGAAGATATTATCCCATCCCTAGTATAGCAAAGTACAGCCTGTTGTAGGCTTACAGAAAATGAACAGCAAACATTGGCCTGTTGTGTTCAGCATGTTTCCGCGGGCAAAAAAACAAAACAAAAAAACACATTTGCATCTGATTAGGAATTCAAGAAACACAGAAATACACACACAAGCAAAGTATGCTGCTTTAAACGTGAAAATAAATCCACCATGTTCAAGGTTAACATTAGTCATTCTTCACACAAGACTAAACATCGTCTCCCTGCAGTCTTTTATGGAGATGTGGCATTCATATTCTGCTCAGCGCACACACACACACACACACACACACACACACAGTATGCTCTTGAGCTCAACTCTCTCACCACCCAAACACTCACAGAAATGCAAGCAGCACCTTGCTCTCCTCTTCTTCAATACCCCGCCCCCTCTCGTCCTTTGTCACGTCCCTCCCTCTTTTTCTCCGTACTCACTATTTTTCCACTCCTTACTTTCCCATCTGTCTCCTCTCTCGCTCTCACAGAAAAATACGCACATAAGCGTACGTATATGCATGAGCGTAAATACACATGGCACACTGCGCTCTCCGTCTTTCAACCACATTTTCTTATTCTTATTCATACAATCACTCACACAGACTCACAGCCTAACCCTATAATCTTCTTTCCTTCTCCACACACCCATCATCTTTGTGTTTGTGTGTACATGCACACAAATGTACGCACAACACCCCCCCCCCCCCCACACACACAGAGACAGAGTTTAGTGTGATCTTTCACTCTGGGGCCCCGTTCAAAGCTCTGTATGAGTGTGTGTGTGTGTGTGTGCGTGTCTGTTTGCCTCGCATACATGTTAAGAAGCAGACGGCCATGAATCAGGTGTTACCACAACACTTACTACTGCAGAAAACGTGGCCTGTAATGAAGCGCTGGCGTGCAGAAACCCTCCAATCCAGCATACAGCATAGTACGGCACTGCAGACTCTAAGCTACAGACCTTTTCATTACGACATTAAAGTCATCACTAGGATATTTAACAGGGCATTATATGAGGTAAAAACACACCACTGGAAAGACATTTTAGATGCAAGTCAAATGTGCTATAAGTGTTAGTTTAGAATGGAAATGTGGCTGTATATTTGATGCCTCTATTTACTTCATGCCTGTATAAATGCAGGTGTAAAGTCTGTGCCTGTACACAAGTATCCTCATTAAGGTAATGACATATGATACTATTTATTTTACAGTTCATGGTCATCGTATCAGGCTACATACTCCTTTAATTCTATCAACAAACCTCGGCCATCAAAATGATTATTAAATTAACTCCAAAGACGTTCCAGTTTAACTGTCCATAATATTCAATATAACTGGCTGGGTGGAAGTAAATGAACGGGAATGATCTGAGACACCTAAGTACATGGGTATGGGTTAGCAAAATAATATGAGAATGATAATTACTACATAATTAATGATCCAGACCTAGATTAAAATACTACGGTCGCATACTGTCAAGCACTTTTAGATTTGATTGATTTCTATTCCTCAGCATAATGGAACCTTGGACTAGACCCCAAAACAGGCAAATTGCCTTCCACATGACATGCCAGGTAAGATTAATAGACATCTAAATTATTGGAAATAGAGGAAGTGCTTGTGGGGAATGGAATTCCCATTCTATGAATGTCAGTCCGGTCCTGCTGGACGTGGTATTGAAACCCCAGCTGCAGTGTACAGGATGATCCTAGAGTGGTAACAACCAACAGGAAGCATTCAAGGCTAATTCACTGGCATTAGTCACACACACAAAACCTCAGTGAACCCATCTCTGACTGCGACTATTTAACCATGTCATTGATTCATAAATCACAATAGCAAATAGTCATTACCCAGAAATGACGTAATGTGGTGTCGGTAACCTGCGCACTCCTCGGACGTACATTTCTTCCTTTTATTAGCTAGTGGGGGGTGAAGATGTTTTTTGTGGCAGGTTCAACCAGCATTGGTGAGTCAAGCATCCTCTGGACGGAGTGCTCTCTCGCTGCTGTTTAGGAGAGTTTTGCATTCGTCTCATACATTTCTATTCGGCGCTTCCTATGTGCCAAGATTAATCCCCACTAGTGACCATACCTGACACCAGACTTTCCAGGTGGGCAATTTTCATCTCAAATAGGGGGAACGGGACACTCTTCTCTGTTGCGGCCCCGCTTCGTGATTTAGGATCATAAGTGCAGTTTTAAATGTAGAAATGATTTGATAGGGTTCAAATGTTTAGCTTTCACTTTTAAATTATATAGAAATGATAGAATTCTCTCTAAAAACAAAAGCCCAGAAACAGCGGATTTAAGCTGCACTTTCTCTAAGTTGTATCTAAGTGTGTTTGACTGGTGGTTTACCTCTGTAAAGGAACATGAGTGTCTCCCACAAGCACAGACACAGGAGGGGGTCCTTCACAACCAGACGAGAAAGGCGTCCGGCCATGTGCCCATCTGGCCGTGGCATGTCATCAATAATACCCCCGTCCCAGGTGGAGAGCAGCGAATGGGGGCCTCCGTCCCGCTCTCGGCAAACACACCGTGACTGGGGACGTTCCCTGTCCAGCCAGAGATCAAATTCACCACAAACCGTTTCAGTTACACTGAAGGGGAGTTACAGAAAGAGCTTAGTTTCATGCTGGCTACAGACTCATGTGGTGAAATAGCTAAAAGCTCTGTCCTGTGAACTAGCAGGATGTGTGTGTTACTACCTGGTCTTGGGCCCCAGAAGCAGCTGTCTGAAGTATGGGCTGACAGCACACAGCACAGCCGCGTGCGCCCAGCCTAGCTCCTTCCCAGAGTCCCCAGCGTAGAAAGCCACATCGGCGAATTGCACACCACGCTCCAGCAGCCACTGCATGTCCTGGGAAAAGCTAGACTCCTCCACTCGAATGGGGGGAAGACGTGCTGGATGGATGGAGGGAGAGGTAGCATGGAGGGTGGAGATAAGGGAGAGGAGGAGAGGGGAGGATGAGGTTTGTGTGTGTGTATGGGGGGGGGTGTAACAGCACAGGTGTAATTATTGAACGATCAGTCAAAATACAAACATCGTGCCCCTTATTCCAGTAATTAAAAGAAAAATCCCCCCTCTGATAGTCTTACACTGTTCAATTTATGAGGTCCGATGCATTCCATATTTTGTGATGTGTTGCAATTTACTTTTTGGGTGTACCCTCTGTCCCTCAACCGGCCTCATCTACTTCAGTTACCGATTGACTACGTTTCCCTGACACAACCTGCAGAGAAGGGGGTTCTCTGTAGGTGGAGAGAGCACTAGTGATAGACTAGTAAGGTTTTACAGTCATACAGTCAAGAAGGAGTGTGTGTAGAGAGAATTAGAAAAAAAACAGCCGAAGAGGGAGTTGTACTTCACACGCTACCGACAACAGATCTGCAAAGATGCACGCTGTGGCTGCATTGCATTATGGTCTACTGAAGCTACTATCAGTGGATAAATTGGTATCTCTTTCTCTTCTACGATGGATTTGTCTCTGTATGATTGTTGAACGTTGGTGCAAAATGAAGTCTATAAAGAAGCTCTTGCTCTTTGATTATGAGGGACTGACACCAAAATATGATGTTTACCATTGATGTTTTAGATAGTCTAAACATTTTACTGCTATCAAACTCCATTGTAGCTGCGGTAGAGATATCTCGATGTGATGTCACGCTCTCCATGTTTGGACAGCTATCCACAGGAATAAGAAAAATAATACACCACCAAACAACATAATGAGCCCAGAAATGCAAAGTACAAAACCAAAACCTTTTTTTTAACCGTGTTCAAGCGTTTTAGGGTGGAGGTTTCCTTTAAGGTGAAGGAGAGGTTTGAAAAACAATCACAGAGGAATGATTGAGACAGTGAAAATAAGAAGAAAAGTTGATGTGGGAAAAGGTCTGGAGCAGCGACCTGGGAACAAGGGGTGAAGAGAAAGAGCGAGTGAGGAGGAGTGTGAAGGAGGGCGGGGTGGGACTACATCAATCATTGCCCTATTATATTCCTATTCATGTTTAATACACACCGTGCCTCTGTGGACCTCATCGCTTTTTTATGGCCACTGAAATTTGTCCCTGCAAACAGAGCTCTCCCTGAATCAGTGCACTTCATGTTTAATGCAAGCTACACCATAAGTAGAGTTAAGTAGTGTTGGACAGGCCCCAACAAATCCAGCCCACGCATGCTGCCTTTTTGGCAGGGCTTTAAGCCGTCAGTCACTCGGGCTGTTCGATATGACAATATACCGTATATCGTGGGATGATAGAAAAATGTCTATCGGTAGATATTTTCATATATCGTTTCTATCGCCATTGCCGCAAAAAGCAGCAGAACTGCTTTACGGACGCATTTGACGTCATCCCCGACCCCGCTTTACGTTGTCCACATGTGGACTGGAATAACAAACAAACACGGAGCAGCGTGACAAAACCTATTGCTTTTTTGAACTACCTGTTAAACAAAAAATTTCAGTCACGCTCATTATTCCACTGATTTACAACCAGAATTTATTTTATGCGCGTTAACAAATGAGTATAAAGTCACGGAAAATATAGACTGGGAATGTTGCCTAAATAAATATGGAGAAATCTTGGTGTTTCAAGTTGCGGTAACTGTCAAAACATTGTAAACATTTACCATGCAATGTTACTAAGAGAGTTACGGTAATACAGAGACATGTAGAGTAGACCGGGATACGGACTGAGAGAGTTAACGTGTTGTGCTAAGTTACCAAGTGTTTAAATAGTTGTTCAGATAAAAGCCTCCGTCATCATTTTACAGTAACCATCTGCTGAGGGTGCAGCTAACGTAGGAAAGGACTATCCACTAGGGATGGGCGGATCGAAACTGGTATTGATACTTCGATACTCACATACTACTCATTTGGTATCAATGCCCTTTGAAAAGTATCAATTTCAAAGTAATTTATAATCCAAAATGTGGTTGCGTCACTCGAGCATCATAGTTTCCGTTACGAGACGGGAAACTTCCCCATTCCCAGGTGTGTTGAACGCAGCCTTGCAATCTCCAAGAAGTGAGAAAGCATCATGAAGGAGCTTTAGCTTCATGGCCTTTACAGTTTACAATGTCCAGAGGTTTTACAAGACCGTTTTTTAAACATGTTTCACACAAAAAAATGGATTTCTTGAACTATTTTCAAAGGCAATTCAGAGCCTTTTTCAATTTCTGATTGTTGGTTTAATTGTACTTATTGATTAATATATGGTTGTTTGTTTGTCTTCTTTTGGTAGTTTCTCTTCTGATACACTGCTGTTGGTCATGTTAAATAAAAAGTACATTAATTTAACTGCTTTGGGGTCAATTCTTAATGTAAACATTAATATTTTTAATAATGCACCAGGTTAGAGGGTTCCTTGTACAATTTACAGCATTAATTCTCTGAGAATCTCTTTCATATCCAAGCAACATTTTTATTGTGACTGAAATATCCCTAACCGAATAGATACTGAATGGAATCAAATTGGGACCTAGTGAATCGGAATCTACCTGTAATCGATTTGGGGAATCAGTGGTGACACCCAGCCCTAGTGGCATGTGATTGTTTTGTATAGACAAATTCTTCATCAAATTTATAGAAAACGTACTATATCGCAATAAATATAGTTATCGTGATATGAAATTACCCATATCGTGATAGAAGATTTTGTCCATATCAGTCATTGCATCAGAATTCGACAGACATAGCAGCTAAGTGATCAGAACAACATTTAACACTTTATTTATAGGTCACCAGCTTACTCTGTGTTACATATTTGCATACAGTATGTTTTATTTCTTTACACTTTAACAGCTGACTTTCAGAGTGAAAAAATACATGAGAAGAAAAACAATGTGTAGGGATGTGCATGACAGGCCAGAATTATTTTTAGTTTATGGCTATTGAGAGCGAATATTCAGAAATGTGAAATCCCCTGCACCTCTAAGGCTATTAAATATGATTATAACAATGCCCTTTTTAATAGAACAAAACCTAATTAATCCAGTTTAATAACAATGATTTAATAATTGGTTATTCCTTGGCTACATTCTTTTTTAACAATTAGTGGCTTAACGTGTCTAAATTCAACAATATTAGTTTTTTTGTTACCGGTAGTCTAGAAATTGTTAGTCGAATCAAAACCGATCAATATCACATTGATTAGACTCACAATTTCTAGACTAACAAAAATAACAAATAAATCACTCTGAACATGGGGTGTCATATCTCACTTCAACTGTGAAGAGCAGGCCTCACAATCCAGCCACTTTCATGTCGGGGACAAACCCCAAAATCACCCCTCAAAGATTAGGGCACAAAACAGGAATTTGGAAATAAAGGGAAAAACCATGATGTTACATAATAAGGATAATGCATGAATTATGAAGTATGGAAATAGTCTGTGACCATGCAGTTGATATGTCTGCAAAGGGTATAACCCAGGACAGACCAAGTCAGCATGATGGGATGGTGACGAGAGGAATAGAGGGGTAATGATGAAGATAATGATTATGTCAGTAAAGTAGAGGTTATGAAACAATATGCAAGGTCTTGAAACGATTGTTCATATAAAATGTTGAAAGAAATACTACTGAATTACCATAAACGGATATATCAACCGTACGGTAGACTTCTATAGTAAACATCAAAATGAAAAAGAAATTGTTGATATTTTGGTTGTAGTGAAATACTTTTCCTTAACTCTTCCTTAACTCTTTCCAGGAGTTAAAAATGTATTGTGCATGGAGAAATAATGAAATTGGGCATTCAATGAGTCACCAAAGTAAAAGTGGCTTTAAAGTAGTTTAAAGGGTAGAAAAGCAGGTTTGTGAAAGGAAGGTCAAATATCTAGACCAGTTACGGAAATGTGGTTAAGTTAAAGTTAATGAGTAACCCTCTCTCATCCCTCAACTATCATCGAGGTGCCTTGGAACAAGTCACTAAAAGAGCTCAGCTAAAACATTTCCTTGAATAAATAAAGGTTTGAATTATTTTTTTAAGGATTCAAACATTATGGAATAAAAGTAATCAACATAACTGTTTGTCTCTCATCTTTGGTTTTCATACTAAACTTTGCAATTGCCGAGCCACATATCTAAGACAAGGCTTCCATTTTGAAACTACAAATATTGATCAGGATAAAGCCTTTTTGTTCAAGCTCTTTTCATGGCTCTGCAAGCACAAGAAGTGATAAGCCCCTTGATCCATTTGTTCCAATTCAATATTCTCTATGCACACATTTTCTATATCAAGACAGAAACCATTTAAGTCAACAATAAGTAAAAGACAATTTTGCAAATTATTAACATTAGATTTTGACAACAAAATTGGCAGAATTGTATATTCTGCTTATAGACACAGATAGACCACAAATAGATGCCACTTAAAATAAAGACAATATTAGGTACTGGATGATATTCCTCTGACCTGGTTGTTCTAAGTGAGGGGGACGGGGTTCGTTCAGTTTATTCCCCCGCCTCTTCTCTGGCCTCTCTTTGGCTTTCTGTTTCAGACACTGAATCATGAAGTACTCCAGCTGAAGAATACACACATTAGTTCAAACACAAGGTACAAACATGGTGTTGTTACATCACCATCTCTTCACTTTGGCCACAACTTCCTCAGTAGACTAAAATGACCACCTGTCCATGTCTCCTCTACTACACAGAGCAGTTCAAATGAAACATTTATATCACAGCTGCTTATTGTGATTACAGTATTAAAATCACATACTCTACGTGCATTTTTTCAGGAATTAATGACCATATAAACTTTCAAACTCAAGTCAGAAGTGTTTCTTCCACCACAGCAGCAAAAAGCAACATTTATGTCATCAGTAAATAGTCCGAGGCGACATGTGACACCAATGTTGTTTCGACTGTGACCCTTTAATGCCTGCGTGACGCCTCCACTTACCACGCTGCCAAAGTAGCGACCCACGAAGACGTGGTTGAGAGAGGGCAGCTCTAGGTAGGTGGCCCCCAGGTCCCGGGACAGCTGCAGACCCTCACTGTGAGGCACACAGCTGCTCCAGTCGGACGCACACAAGGGGCAGGTACAGGGGGGGCCCTCGTCTGAGCAGAGAGGTGTTAGAGAGATGACAATTGAACTTTACATGAAATAATTGAAATTGTATAATATA
>OMOT01089076.1:9754-29817 GCA_900312575.1 Acanthochaenus luetkenii | reverse complement strand
CGTACTGTGGGCCGACCGCTTTCAGGCATTCCTGGGGAACAGAGGGTTCTTTCAGGGCTTCTCGGCTTCTTTCCCTGCCCTGAATCCCCCCTGAACTAGAGAAATCCCCCCGGGACCTTGGACCGGTGTAACAAGAGACCATTCATGGCCGCTCACCGGTGGATTAGCGCATCAACTGCAGGCCAGAGGTCTATAAAGGCCTGTCGCTCTTAATACGGCGCAGCACAAGGCTCCACTTCCCAGCAGTGGATGTTCGGTGCAAGGTTTATCTTGGTGAATGGTCCTCGTGTCGACCAATACACACAGGATGGGAGATAGTAATGAACACCGATCGCTCGCTTTATACCACGAGGGGCCGATCTCTTAGTGTCGTAGAGCCACGGTATGCAGAAGCAACAGAAACGGGTTGGAGCTGAGCAGAATGGCTTAGCTAGTGCTCCGGTTTGTTTGCCCCGTGTGAAGTGAATGGCGTAAAGCTTGCGTTGTTGAGATGGAGTACCACAGGGCACGGATGGGCATGTCAGTTAGATCTAAGAGATTATGTATATTTCCACCCTGACTCAACTCTTCACCCTCTCTTCTTCCACTTTGTCCTTTTCATCTTTTCCCGTAACAGTATTATCATAATCCTGTTGTAATCCTCTCAACTTGTATTACCTCTGCCAAAGAGGTTCTGTTTTCGCCCCTGGTAGTTAGTTTGTCTGTCTGTCTGTCTGTCAGCGGGATATCTCAGAACCATATGAATGGATTTACGTGATATTTGATAGACAGATAGGGCTTGGGCCAAGGAACAATTGAATTTGGTGTTGATCTGGATCTGAGATTTCTGCCATTAGACTTTTTTTTAGCCGTAACTATGAAACTAACCTAATGGTATGTTTGCAGGATCGAGAAATCAATTAAACGTAACATTGCAGTGATAGGAATGATGTCTTTGGGTGCAACAGCAAGTTGGAGAATTGCTGTGTTGGCGGAGGTTGGAACAGAAAATAGACAAGTTCATTTTGGCTTCATGAAGGTCTTGAAGTGTCTTGCAGTCTATCTAGGTCTCTTCTCTTGTGTTATCTTAGGTCTTTTCTTCTGATCTCCTCGGATGAGTCGAGAATCAAAGCCGTAATAAACGTAGTCTGAAGATGCTTTTGTGAAACCCGACTCTGGCCAAGCTCTACTGCCACCCCTACCTGTGTACTGCTTACTGGGTAGCTTCATATTGTGGCACTGCTACAGTCAACTAGTCAAGATGTCTACATTGTCAACATTTGCCAACTCACAGGATCTAATGGTGCAATATAACCTGGATGAAGGCCAATATAAAAACCTGGCTTGGATGTTAGTGGATGTCAAGATGGTGTAACACCAGTGGTCGGTTCATGTGACACCTCAGAGTCCTGGACTTTGTCTCATTTCTTACCCTCGGTCCTGATAATCCTGGAGGCCCATCAGGCCCCCGCTCTCCTCGTTCGCCCTAAAAATGAAGAGAACAAAGGTGAAGTCTAGAGAGGATCGACGCCTTCATTTATCAAAGAGTGTTGGAAGGAAATATTTGAAATTCAGTGCTGCAGTTTTCAGAATAAACTACATTACACACATTTTTTCAATTTTTGGGTGATTCGTGTCTTTCCATGTGCTTTACTAGACTGACCTGACTGATAACTATGATGTTGTATTGTGCGTTATATGATGTTCACTGTTGTTTATGATGCACTGTAGCAATTGATAATGTAATAAATTATCTAAATGTTGAAAATAATATCCTGTTAAATGGATCGAAAATGTGATAGAATAGAATAAAACCTGTCAATGTAATAAATAAAAAACCTGATAATGTAATAACATCACATTATGACATTAACTGGCAATTATTATTTCGTAAGGGGTGTAACATGTTTTGAACTGATGATGTAATAATCATATTGACTACAAATCTTTTTATTCTTACAAGTTAGTCATCAGTTAAACACATTACTTCAGTTATGAAGTAATAACTGCTAATTTGATAATGTGATGTTGTTACGTTATCCATTAATTTATTACATTAAAAGGTTTTATAACTTTTTGGACACATTTAGAGGAACAATTTACTGCATTTTGACCATTTATGACATTATCTAGCAGTTATTACACTATCAGTTGCTACATGCACACTATGTTTTCAGTGCTGGCCTTTGCAAACTGAATTTCCTTCTGGACAAACATGGCATAATAACATATCACATCACGTTGCATCATGCTAGATCATGCCGTATTATAATATAACACATGTATAATATTTACAAAGTGACGAAAATACTAAACTGCACTGCAGTCTGTAGTTCAGAGAGGCCAACTAGTTTATGACAATAGTGCAGTGCTTCTTTTATGCTGGAAACAAAGGATATATTATATAATGGAAGCTTTCATGTCAAGCTTTGCGGGTTTACACAGACACAAAGATCTGAAGCTACAATATGCAACTTTTTCACATCAAAATAACAACACATTAATAGGATAAATATGATACATTGTCAGTCTGTGTCTGTCTGAAGATTTTTCCCGTGGGCGTGTCTTGTGGGCGTGGCCAGCGGTGAGCTGGTTGTGGCTCAAGGTGAGGCTAGCAGCCACAGAGCAGGAAGTAACAGCAACAACAGCAATGGAGGAAAGCAGGAAGAAAAGGAAGAGCAGCGAAGCTGAACGTTCAGAAACACGGTGAACATCAGCGTCTGCTTCTTCAGCGCCTGCGGAGGCGGAGGAGGGCGGGACTAACAATGCACTTCCTGTCTCAAGGTGAAAAGTTGCATATTGTAGTTTTAAATAGAAAGAAACCACATGGAAACTGATTGTTAAATGCAAATGCCACCTTCTCCATAGAGCCATGCGGGGCGTCATACTCACTGGTCCACCTCTCGGTCCAACAGGTCCCACTTCTCCCTGCTCACCTCGCTCCCCCTGGAAGCAAAGTAAGACCCAGCATCACATCAGCTGATGATCAGAGCTCCAGTTTGCTGGTGTTGCAGAAAAACCACACGACTGTAATATTGGTGTTTTAATTTAGTCTTTTACTTGAAGTTAAAGTTTGCAAGGTCATTTATATGTGTTGAGCAAATCTCCCGAACCCTGAGATCCTTCAAACCGAAGGGGGGGGGGGGCTTACTCTCTGAGGCTCTTGCTTTTTCATTTAATCACATTCAATTGAAGCACATGCTTCACTGTAATCGATCACGATGGATGTGTTTCATCTTGCTTCAAACTTACTGATTTCCCTGGAGACCCCATCAGTCCTACAACACCTGGATCACCAGTGTTACCCTGGTAACGAAGAGAGGAAACTGGATCAGCATCTTACAACCTCCGTATATTACTTGATTCTGCCAAGAAAAGGGCTTTACATGCATGGTTATATTATTATTAGTAGTAGTGTTATTAATGGTAGTCGTAGTAGTAGTCTATTATTGTTATTAATTGCACATACTTTCACGCCAATGACACCTTTGGGTCCATAAGCACCTGGCAAACCCTACATGAAGAAAACAATTACGGTCAAAAAGGCAAATTTGACACTGCTGATGATGAATCAGAGATGCTTAGGGGTCAGAGGTCATGCTCACAGGAAGTCCTTGGAGGCCGGCGTCACCTGGAGCCCCATCTTTCCCTGGAATACCCTGGATAAGAACAGAAACGACTGAAATGTCAAACTTTTGTAAATGTTGTATGTGAAATGTTTTAGAGCCTGTAGTTCTTCATGGGTTTTGCTGGAGCGACTGGATGTTAAATGCCTTGCTAAAGGGCACCTCAACAGAAGTTACTGACAGAGGGAAGAATGTTACTCCCAGATTTTCCCAATCTGTCTAGGGGGATTCAACCCAGCGACTTTCTGATCACAAGTCTACTGTAGATCCACTCTAAAATGTCCAGCATACCTTGGACCCCGGCAGCCCAGGTATTCCCTCACGGCCGTCCGGACCAGGAAGGCCCTGTTGACGAGAGGAGGAACAATATGTTCAAAACAAACCACAGACATGTGATCTCTGACTCCCTCTGGTTAAATGAAAGAACCAGTGTGGAATGAAGGAAGGGAGGCAGGTAGACAGGTACATAGAGAGATATAGAGAGAGACAGACAGACTGATGACAACATAGAGGGGAGACTCACAGGCTCTCCTTTCGGCCCTGGTACTCCTCCGAGTCCGGCTGGACCTCGAGCCCCCTACACAGCAACACAGTACCAAGCTTCATCAACATCTGATTCACAACACAAAGCGCCGAAATCAGGAGTTTACGGAATGAATCGCACAGAAGCAGCACGTTTTGAGTCCGTTTTTATGAACTTGCCTGTGTTCCCTTTGGCCCAGTCTCGCCGACCGCTCCTCTTTGGCCCGGATCGCCCTGAAAAGCACAATCCATTTTAAGCAGGGTTCGTCGAAAACAACCAGGAGGTGAGAGCGACACAACGCGGAGTACACGGGCACTTACCGGGGCTCCCTGGATTCCCTGAGGACCCGAATCACCAGGCTTTCCACGAGGCCCCTGTGTTTCGGGGAGACGTGAAGTTGTTTAAGGTAAAAGTCGCTTTAAGTTACATATGAAGAGTCTAATACAAAATGCTACATATCCATTTTTGATAATATCTCTACTCTGTAAAAGTGTTACTATTTTCCTCGACCATTAACTTCCGTTACCTTACGTTAAAAAGTAACACCATTTGTTTGAATGATAATCATTTTTCAAAGGATGGAAATGTACAATTTTAGCTATGAAGTCGGGTTCTACTGATATGGGCTTTTGAAGGCCGACACCGGTGCAGATATGTTCACACTGAAGTTGTCTATAGTTCATATTTTGTGCTGATATTCAATATCTTTCAAACTGACCATTTTCATGCCAGATGTGTGCATATTCATGTCAGGACGGAAAAGCCTCTGAAACAGAACACTAAAACTCTCCAGTGAAACCAGACTAATGAAACTATCGTAGAGTTAGCAGCTCTTTAAGGCAGAGTGATCCAATAGTAGGGACACAATTAAATGCGGGTGGAAGACGCTGACTGGCCGATAACCCATATTTAATAAAAGAGCAATGTCGCCAAACTGATATATCAGTCTAACCCTACTTTGTACATCCTATGACCTTTTGATTGCATTTCTCTTGTGCTTCGTGTTGTATGTCAAGTTATTGTTATTTGGTCTTTTAAGTAACACTTTCCTGTGCCGTCCTCAAATGATATAAGGCGGTGTGTGACCTCATGGCCTCTTACCCTGTCACCTTTGGGACCCATTATTCCTGTGAGGCCTCTTGGTCCACCTGGGCCCTGAAGTTACCCAGCGGAGAGAGGGAGAGAGAGAGAGAGAGAGAGAGAGAGAGAGAGAGAGAGAGAGAGAGAGAGAGAGAGAGAGAGAGAGAGAGAGAAAGAGAGAGAGAGAGACATATCCCATGTTAATATGTTTGAAGTATGAGGCGGACGTTTTGCGATTAGGACGTGTGAGGGAAAACAGTGACATATTTTACTGGTAGTCCTTGAGCTCCGACGTCCCCCGGTGGTCCTTGGTCGCCCTCGTATCCCTGAAAGAGAGCGTGACCCAAACATGTCACTACCTGTCATCTGGATCTCCGTAGATGTTTTAAAGAGACTAGGTATCCTACAAAACGTGTGAGGAAACTCCTGCACACGGTCTTTCTATTGAGAAACAACATACAGTGTTTCAGTCAGGTGACCTTCTGCAGTTATGAGGACAGACACACACTAAGACACCTAAGACACAAAATGTTTTCATTGCACGTAAGAGAATATTGTACGCGGGAGTTTGTCCATGCTGTACATAGACAGTATATTTCTACGACTCTACAACATAAGCTTGTACGTTCTTGAGAGAGTGCAGGAGTCTCTGTGCATGTTATGTGCTGCAGGAACGGGCTATAGATGGATATACAGCATGTTATGTGACGTGAGGGAGGAAAGGGGGGGTGTTACCTTGTGTCCTTGTCTTCCAGGCTCTCCAGATTCACCCTTAGCCCCTTTGTGGCCCTACAGGCAGAGGCAACATGTTAAATTATACTAAAGAGGTTCGCACTGAGCAACAAAGTGCACACAGGTCAAATAAAGACAGAGTCATAATTGTGTACTAGTCAAAGTCACTGTTGGAAAACAACAGCATGACTTTTTA
Source organism: Acanthochaenus luetkenii (assembly GCA_900312575.1). Lineage (NCBI taxonomy): Eukaryota > Metazoa > Chordata > Actinopteri > Beryciformes > Stephanoberycidae > Acanthochaenus > Acanthochaenus luetkenii. The sequence goes on along the minus strand of OMOT01089076.1, from coordinate 23,681 downwards.
CTCACTTTCATACCGGGGAGACCAGAGTGTCCAGTCAGACCAGCAGGGCAGGCGTTGGGACACTGGAAAACACAACAGCCTATTTGAGGTCATGGGAGAGCCCTGCCACTAGGGGGCTCCACTGACCCCATCAGCCGGTTAGCAAGCGATAGTCAGAGGCTAACCCAGGATTATCTTCCCTGAACGGAAGATAACGGAAGATACGCCGCTCCCTGTCTCTTCCATTGTTTGTTTCTTAAAAAGTGGGTGATTACGAGCCTCCTACCACCAGCAAGTGCAAACAAGCTCTAAGCTGATTGGCCGTGATCGGGCTACAAGGCTAAAATCGTACTTTATTTGACTGTACAGTAGTTGCCCTTAACTTTTTTTTTTTAGGGTTCTGGAAAGATTCCCAAATTGCATTATTCTCAATTTTATATCTAGATGGGGTTTTTTTTAAACCTAGTTTCTACACAGCGCTGATTAGCCATGACCGGTGAATGAGATCCAAACGGTTTCCACACACGTACGTGCGAAAAATATGGTATCAATCAAATGAATTCGACAAATGTATATATCCTCTACAGAGACACTCCTTATAGAAATGAGAGAACATAGACCAGTAATGGCTTCAAATTGCAGTGGTTTGCGGTTTTGTGAAATCCCCCATTGACTCCCATTCATTTTGCACTCACTGCGGTCCGAGCGCCCTCTCTCACTCCGAGAGTGGGGAGTCTTCTGTTCAGGGAGGATCTTTGGGCAGACCTTCATTCTCCCTTGACTTTAGGTAACTGCGTAGAGTCGCACCACCAACATGATCAAAGTCCAAGGAGCTGTGTAATATGTGGAACTAAAGCATTGTAACACAATCTAAGACTGTGGGAAGAGTTCCAGACTGACTGAAGGTCCAACTGTGCTGATCATTCAGACAAAACACAAACATGGAATCATTTGCCGCGCTACGTCTTGTGCTAACAAGGGAGCCAGCTAGCGATGTTTCTTGCCGTCTCCTGTCCTTTATCTTGATGTGCAGTATGTGTATTACTTTGTAGAACACTGGTCAGACATTATTGTGGTTTCATCATAGTTTTAGATAAATCTATGCTGTCAATGATTTTCACAGTCTTGCAGTGCATCTTGGGAATTGACGTTACTGGAGCTATTGACTTGATATGGCAGAGCTGTGATCAAAACCAAAAAAATGGATGACATTTGTATATATATATATTTTATGGGATACAATATGCTATTTGACTCCAAATATAACTGGTTGGATTTTGGCTAAAGCATTCCTTTAAGTGCAGTTGTTTTGCAGCCTACTAGATTCCTGGCATTCCAGGTAGTGAGGTGTGTAAATTGCTTGAAAAGCCTTGGCTTTGCAGGTTGTGCTGTAATACACACTGTAAATGAATGTACTAGAAACACAGCGTACCTTTGGGTCAAACTTACCAGGTCCTCTCCTTGATACACGCCTGGAGGACCCTGGGGGGGGAAGCAGTTGAGCTCACTTTAACATCTGTAGATAGACCTCTTGAGTATAGGTTGCCTCTCATGTTAGCATATAAGCTATTTCATCACCAAAGAAACGCTAGGGGTAATCGTTTTCCTATTGTGCTGACAATAACACCCATGGTTTCCAGGGGCGCTGCTAGGAATTCTGGGTTCTCTAACAATCTGACACTACCGCAGCGCAGTGGCACCCCCCTACCAGCAGGGGGCCCCCCGTTAAGTACTTCTCTCTTCGCCCCTGATAGTGTTAAACAGCGATACAGACAGAAGTGGTGATATTTACCCGAGGTCCAGCAGCACCAGGAAGACCAACAGAACCTCTCCTGCCTCTTGCTCCCTGTAACAGAGTGGGATTTGTATTAACATAATTGCAGGAAAATACACCAGAGCTTAAAACGCTATGTAGCGTCAATAGCTAGCATCATTAATATACCTTTTGGAATGTTTTCTATGAATGTTCTAGTTTTGAAAAGTGAATAACTTTCAACTCAATTCACGAGAAAACCAAGGAACTAGAATTTAAGCATGGCAGAATTTACATGAACTGAATATGATTATTATACTCACAGGCGGTCCAACTTTGCCCAGTTCGCCCGGTAACCCGTCTGTGCCAGGAAGACCCTATCAACACACAGCAAAACAAGCCTGTTAACAGTCTGATGCGGTGAAGGCGTCCCACTAATACCGTTACACATGTTGTACCTGCTGTTGGCATTTGTAAAGTGAATATAATTGAGGTGTAACATTTTTAGAACGCTAGTCTACACGCCACAACATGTCTGGCTGTAGACTTGTTACTGTGAATACGATGCAAATTTGCACATCATATAAATTGCTGTAAATATTTAATACTGTATACATACTCATATTTTAATATTTTATGACATTATGTTTGTACATACAGTACATATATAGCACATGTCTAATTTCGTAACTTAAGTAACCAGTTGTGACTGCTAATATCAACTGTAAGTAACTGCAGTAACTTAATCCATACATGTTAGTAATAGAAATAGTAATCCATACACCCAAATATTTCCAACCAATACAATCTATTATTTTCTTGAGTATAATCTAGTTTAACAGTTGAGAATGGGGGTAGGACTAGATAAGACTCTGCTTCTTCCTATCCCTTTTCGAGCAAGCCTTATATCAGTTATGTTACAATTATTTGGATTTAAATGTAATTTTATTTTTCTTATATTTACATTTTAAATTTTTCTAATATTTTTGTTGTTGTTGTTCGAAATAAAGATTCATTCATTCATTCATCTACATCATGTGTGTTTAAAATGGTGCCAGCATACATTTACAGAACACCACAACTACTATTTTATTGCTATGTTGTTGTATTCGTTTTTTACAGTTTAGTTTTTTTGTACTTGTGCGTTTATGTTTTATTAATATTTTTCCCACGCTTAATCCTCACAATTTACTGTTGCAACAACTTAATTTTCCAATGAAGTTTCACCTGATTTCTTATCTTAATATGTTGCACCAGTACCATTATGTACCTGGACTAGGCCTACTATGGTTATGATGCCTTATCAGTACCATTCTCTCCCTATACAATGGTTATATTATGGTACAGCATCAGCAACCTTTGGTTTTCTATTGGAATACTGAGCAGACATGATCTCTGTTTGTATGGGACAGCAGCGTATAGAAAACCAGCATGCAACCCTGCTAGAACCCTTTGAAAGTGGACCTGTACCAAATATGTTTACCTACCCATACCAAACTGAACTGTGATCAAAATCTAATGGGACAACACACCGTACTGTGCCAGGGTGGGTACGGCACAGTACGGTTACGCAGAGGGTCTGTAGAATAGGAAGTATAGGAAGTACTCACATCGAGCCCGTCAGGTCCGACACCCTGTGGGAGACGGGAGGGAAATCATGGAGAAGGCTTGAAAGTGTTGGTTTGTATTTGGTGGTTTTAAAGAAAGAATACATAATGAAGCAACTAGCTGCCCAGTTGGGACTGCAACTGTTGATCATTAGAGATCAATAGAGAATATTCTCTCAGAAAGGAAATGAGTGTGTTAGGTCCTTGTAGAAGGGTCAGAATCCATAACATGCTCTTTTGTTACATTTTACTAATTGTGCAGACAATGGTATTTATAGTATAACTACATAATATAAGCAATGGATAAATCAATGTGCACAGGTGGTTCAAAATAAAGCGTATGGAGCATATTATGATCAGACCACCTAATAAAGAAAAATCTTAATCAGAAAACAAACAAACAAACCAAAAAATGGGAAGAAAAATAAACGAGTTTGGGCGTGGAGAGGTACGATTTTGGAGCGGTGTTTCCAATATGACAAGTTTATTATTTGATCATTTTCAGTATCAGTGGATTATAATGTTGTAATGTTCCAATGATGATACATTTAGATCACTAGAACACAGAACGTGATGTTGCTTGAGACAGAATGTAATCAGACTGATAGAGCTGTGATGGTCTTCAGACAAATATATTTATTCCTATGACTTACAGTATACCGCACATCGGTACTTTGTTTTGCGAAATGTACCAAGAACTGAGCTGACGCAGTTGTAAACAAAAGAATTGAACGTGTCAGTTCTTCACTGAGCAGTTTCTAATCAATAAAAATAAGTAAAAGTTGTTGTGAAGATTTAACCTGAACTATGCATCTTCACACCGTGGGAATTTTCACACAAGGACATAAGAGTTTCTGTGTAGTGGGTTGAGCATGGCAGTAGCACTGCTAGGGTTAGGGGTTCAATTCCCACTGTGGCCACCTATGCTAAAAAAATATATGCAGCTTTCAATCAAAGTGTCCCAAGGTGAACGGCAGATGTTATGTTGAATCAGGATCATATCTACCACTTACAGGCTCCCCTGGGGGTCCGCTCGCTCCGGCTTCACCCTGAAATCCAGCAAGAAAAGACATGTGATGTCATTGCAGCGCGACAGCCTTCGGTTCAGTTCTTGTAAGGGAAATTTGGTTCGAGAATTAGCACTGACATTTCAACAGCATGTCTAACTGAACACAATGTGGAGATAATAAACGTACTTTTGGGCCTTTAGGGCCCCCTAAGCCCAGATCTCCAGGAGGTCCAACGGGTCCCTGCAGAGAAGACAGAAAATCCTTTCAACAACATCGACGCATAACAGTGAAAAAAAGAAGAAATTGTTTTGATGGTTTCATCAGTACAAACTCTGGAGGAAACAAGCCACATCACGGATGCTGAGCTCTTTGTCACACACACACGTTTCTATTTAACAAATATATTTCTAGAGCTTATTGACGAGAGGAAACATGTTGAAATCGGTTTTTTTTGTGCCCATGAATGAAGGAAGTTACTATTTAATCATTCTAATAAAGTGATTATATTCCTTTGTGATCATATGGTATTGATTTGTAATTTTTTTATGACATGATAATTAGGTAATTTATAAACGGTATTTGCAATAATGAAAGTCCAAATAGTGACACTGTCTACGCCTCTTACGAGATTTTCTCTACTCGCATATACATAAATGGAAAGTACAACAAACTGCATGCAAAATGCTCAAATGCCTTTAAAGCAGGTTCTGTTGAATGTCCTGCCAGTTAGATCAGGGAGGGTTTGAGAGTGTCAGTCTCCGGGTCACTGTAAGAGACTCTGAACCACTAACGCTGTTCCCCCGTCAGTTCCCTTCAGGTAAACAGGCCTGGTTCAGAGCTGCAAATAATGAAACGAGTAACACACTTACAGGGGAATACTGACTTTCAGCTTTTAAACGTGTCTTTCCTGAGTCGGGTTTTGTTATTTCATACAGTGTCAGAATCTGTTTTGTTCTCGTTCGTCCGTGAGACTTTGACACCCGTTTCCCCGAGCCATGTGTGTGTATGGGGAGAGAAATAAACACTATCTTGGATTATCAGGTTTTCATTTACGGCAACTATTGAAGATATCTCTTCTTCATCCAACGTGTGTTTCTGAACAGCAGTGAGCAGCGCTCCGTCCAGAGGAAGATGGACTCTTCTCCTCTCTGGTCTCTCTGGTCTCTCTGGTCTCTCTGGTGTCTCTGGTCTCTCTGGTGTCTCTGGTGTCTCTGGTCTCTCTGGTATGAAGCATCACAGACCGGCCGGGTCGCTGAACATGAGCGTGCTGTGTGCAGTTTACTGACGTCACCTTACAGGACTTTTCATTCATTTGTCCATTGAGACTCGTCACAAAGTCTGGTACCAGAGCAGTTGAGACACGGCAGCGGTATGAAGGAGGGTGCTTCCCTCCTCGCTGTAGCTCCTCCCCTCGCCTACCACCTACGTAAATAACGCCCTCCTCGCTTTCTAACTAGCCAGAGGCGTCAGCAAGCGAAGGGACTCAAGCTAGACTTTCAGCCTACGACAACACTGGATTACTTTTGTCTTACGGCAAACTGTTGGAAAAATCCTCCCTGAGATTCTGTTACAGAATAAATCTGGGATGAAGTGTTGTAATGTACTTTTTGGGGGAACTCACCTCCTCACCTCACCCTGCCTCGTCTACTTCAGTTCCTCATTTCACTACATTTCCCAGGATGACCTGCGCCCCTTAACAAAAACTCAACCTGTCTTGTGGCTGCATTGCATTCTGGTCTATCTCCTCTACTGTGGTGTAGAAATCTCTCTTCTTCTGCTACGATGGATTTCTCCCTGTGTGATCGTCGATCGAAAAATGGCGGCTCTAGAAAGAAGCCCTCGCTCTCTGGTTCCGAGGGACCGACACCAGAACCTGACGTTTACCGTTGACGCGTTAGATCGCTGAAAAGGTTTCTGATATCGCACTCCATCGTTGCTGCTGCAGACATCTGGACGTGACGTCACGTCGTCTACGATTGGCCAGTTATCCGCAGAAGAAGATAGATGTTTGAACAGTGTTTCAGTGTTTGAGGGTAACGTACATTCCGTGTGGTTGGACACGTCTCTCTGCACGCGTCTGAATGTGGCCACGTCTTCCTCTGCAGGATCTCAGCCGCTGCCTGGTCTGACAGGCCGGTCTGTGCTCAGCAGCGTCACCACAGCAGACAGAAAACACACTGAGGCCATTTTGCGCCGCCTCTCCCAGCATACAGTTCTTTCCTGTCAGCCGTCTCCGGGCAGCTGATCCCCCTGCACGCCGCGACCTGATACAAAAAGACCTCTGTTCCTGTCAGGAAGCTATTCGAGGCGCTCCGCTCGCTCCCCTAAATGGCCAGATTGATGTGTTGGAGGGTTTCTTTTTGCCCAGAGGCCAAGACAAACTCGCACAGGAGTAGATGTGAATATCTCAAGTCCTCTGGCTCAGATGTTACAGAGATTCAATACCTCCTCTGATCTGACGCCTCCCGCCCGAGTTCAGTGATGGAGGAAGATGAATAAACACAGTTGAACCTGGAGGGCGGACGGCCGACTCGCTCCCACCGCCTCAAGTGGTCCAACCACGTTGTTTTTAGAATAGAGAAGAGACTGTTGGCTTCGCTGCAAACGTGTCTAGTAGAGTAGGGAAAACGTCACTGGCGTCTGGCGTTAATGTCCCGCCCTGTTAACGTGTCGTTTCACTTACGTCTGCGCCTGGAAGACCCGGAGCTCCGGGGGTTCCGTCTTTCCCGCTGTCGCCATCAGGGCCCTGGAAGCAGAAGGTTAACTTAACATCGTTAACGCTGTTGGTTTGTGTTTGTTCGCCTCATAGTTCGCATGTATTGTCTAGTTCTGCATGTGAAAGGAGAAATAACAATCCACTCACGGTTCCGCCGCTTACAGTGGAATCGTCTCCTCTTTCGCCCTGAAGATACACGGAGAATATGTTCATGTTGTGTCATTATTGTTGTTGTTATTATTCATTTATTTTTAAATAGTATAATTCGGGTAATAGCATGACGGAAATAATGGTGCTATGTGTCAGGGTCAGGGGTCAAATCAGTTGTGGAATTGTCTTCAAAATCCACAAATGGAAAAAAAGGTTTTCATAAAAAGGTTTATATATAGAGTGAAAATCTTTTATCTCCCAAATGTAAATGTTTCAGCAACCAATAAAAACAGCCCTTTCCTCAGATGGACCACTGTGTATTTTTGAGTCGATCCAATGGGTTTTGAAAAGGCGTCATCGGCACCAAGGGGTCGTCGAACGTTCTCAACCCACAGAGAGTGTAAAACCGGAGTTACGAGGTTAACTGAGAAGCTCCGTTCTGTTGTTAGACGGGCCGGTGGATGTTGTCTGTCTGAGAGAAGGCCAACAAGCCGCCAAATGAAGGTGGTGAATACAATTAGAAGACTTTTTCCTGGTGTGATTTGGAAAATCTACACTGTGAGTCGAGGAAAAGAGAGATGTTTCTATTCCAGCATTCAAAACAGCTGCAAATTGACTGCTGCTTAGCCTTAAACAAGTGAACGTCGATTTCACCTCACACTTTGAACCGATTACACGGAGAGTGAACTGATCCCAAACCATGGCACATATCTGAGACCTGAGATCAGGCACATGAGAAAGAAGAGACGAAAACTTGGCTCACATCGATGCCGTCCACTCCGGGCACTCCGGATACTCCAGGGGGCCCCGGGGGGCCTCTGGGACCGACCGGGCCCCTCTGCAGAACAACACACAAGACTGAACTGAAATTCATCTCCAAATCACGGCTGTTGCTGCTCACACAGAGTCCCTTTGTGTGGCTCCAGTCACGGTGTGACAAGAAAGATCATGACATTCAAACTACTCCCATTATAGTGCCGCTGCTCTGTAAGTAACTGCATGTGGTCAGAAAACCGCTGCTGCTGGAACCTTATTGGTACCATATGGCCACACTGGGAGGCAGGGACACCGCCAATATATGGCACAATAAATGTATTTTATAATAAATGCATTTTTTTAAATAGTGGTATGGTAGAGAGTATGCATTTGTGTACAGTATTTTGTTGAGAATATATATTACTCTACCTTCAGTCAATGTGAACATTTACATATCCCATCCTTATTGTGTAAATGGCTCATACAATAATGCTGTGATGGTCTACCCTTATGATAAGCTGTGGTAATCCTATAACAGATTTTAGCAGGATTTCCAAGAAAACTTGAAATTATAATGCAGCTACTATAGTTTAAAAAACGTATGCCACAGAAAATCCAATATTAATACCACAGGAGATTAAAAAATACTCTAAATCCCTATAGTGATACCAAAGGAGATTAAAACAATACCATAAATTATGATAAGACCACTATAAACTTACTAGTGAGCACCACAGACACACTTAAGTCCCTATGGCAATATTATAGTGATACCATAGGAGATAAAATAACGTGATAAAGTGCAATAAAGTCACTATAAACTCATTACTGAGTACCACAGACATGCTATAAGTCCCCATAGGAATATTATTGGGATAGTATAGTGATTTTTCATCAGGGGATGAAGACATGGAAGAAAAGAAGGACCGCTTATCTCTTACCTGAGCGGAGCAAATTAGGAGGATTTGCAGTAAAACCACCAACAAGGACTCCTGATAGATCCTGGAGAGAGCCATGGTCTTCCCAGGGGCGAGGAAGACGCAAAAAGTCCCTTTTCCCCGGATTAGTTGGGATTCACGGTCCACCTGTCAATATCCCCCCTGACTGAAACCCCACCGCTTACTGAAAAGGGAGGATGTATTAAAAAGGCATGTGTATTCATGAGGAGCTGCAGCTCTGCAGGCTGGTTGGAGGAGGGCTGGAAGGAGGGGAGAGCTCAGGGTGGGTTTTTATAAATACCGTCAACGTCCAGTTTTACACTCTACCTGTAGTGAGTGAAAAGAATTGAAATGTTCTAGAACTGGAAGAAAGTAGTTGACGGAATTTCACATGAGCAATGACCTTTACCTGGCTTCTTATCGATAAATATACATATTTAACTTTACAAAACTTTCTGTTCTTTAAAAGTCTGGAAAAATTATAATAATATATGTTCAAATGGAATTGTGAGATTTGGTCATTCACATGCCAGCAATTATTTTTACATTTTCAGTTTAGGATATTGAACGTATCACATCTTTTAGCAATGAATTGTTCTTATATTCTGACAAGACAAGAGAAGACAACATTGTATTTGATCTCTGTTGGAAAATTGGGCCATTGCAGCGGCAAATAGTAACAGGATACAACAAAGAAAATATAAATATGAATATAAACAAGAGCAGAGCAAAAGATGGCCATCTAAAGATATGCAACCGATAAGTTGAAGAACATGTTAAGTAGATGCATGAATAAGAATCTGAAAAAGGGTGTGTGCAACATAACCACATAGTATCAGTGTAACTTATTGAGATGAAAAATCTCTACGATATGAGAATGTAGAGAACAATGTAATATCTGCAGTAGAAAATCAGTTATAGAAATATATATATATATATATATATTTGCAATATACAGTATAACAAATGAACACTGAAAAAGAATGGAATTCTTAAAAAACGGAAGCGTTCGTTCGTTTTAATCTGTGAGCTGAACGTTGAGCTCTTGTGAAGTGTGAACTTGCACAACACTGACTACAGATATACAGTATATATATATATACATATACAGATGTCTTGGCTTAACAGTTTAGGAGTTGGACTTATTTTGTAATGAAATAATGTATTTAATTAGTTAGTTGTCCCACGGTCCTCCGCGCACATGTTGTTTTGTAGGGGGCGCTGTTTCTAAAACAAGAATCCGAAAAGGTGACCGGAAACTCGGCGAATTAAACGAGCAAGCGTCATTTTCAAAGCCTTTTAACGGCTGTCGCCTTGGCGCTGTGAGGCTGTAAACAACGCGACACGCCCGTGGCTACACGTTAACGTGTACCGTCCACGTTAGCATCATGCACCGATTATAACAGCGGAAGGAGCCGTGTGCAGGTGAGAAGCAAGCCCGTCCATTTGCTCTTCCTAACGCTGTGTTTCCGTGTTTATGGGACTAACTACTTTGATACCGCTAACTAGCTAACGTTAGCTAACTACTCCATTGGCTATATAGCGACACGTTACAGCCACGTCACACCAAACTCCTGTAAACATGGCAATTTAATGTTGCCTTGCGTATCAGCGGACATGCGCAACTCGTGCAACATAATTCAGGACCTTTAACGTGTTCGTCTACATGTAATGTTAAATTCGGCACACCGGGCAGCCCCTGATGTTAACGTTAACGTTACACTACTTCAACTTGAACCGGTAGAATCGCTTCACGCTACTGCCCTCTAGTGTGTATTTGACTGGGAATATCAGGGGGACCAATTCCAAAAGTTTAAACTTCATATATATAAGATCCGCTTGTTGGATTATGTGTGTGCCGAATTCACCAATGGGATTCATCGATTCAGGACATGTCTGTTTTCCCAGCTGTGTACGTTTGTGGATAAGCAAGCCCACGTTAAATTACCAGGTGGAAAAGAAGAGTGTCGTTGCGTTCTCTCCATCCTTGTCATGTTACTTACTTATTCGGTTTGTCGGGCTGGTTTCCCCCCTGAAGCTGCTCTCCCCCCTGAAGCTGCTCTCCCACCCGGTGAGAAAACGTTATGGACAACCTGGATTTCTCAGAAGAGGAAATTCGGGAACAACTGGCGATACTGGGCTACAAAAATATACCAGAACACAGGCTGCGTGAATTCAAACGAGGTTGGGCATCGAAACACATCTATCTGTCTGTCTGTCTAATTTGCTTACTTAATCCAAATATGTGTCTTATGATATCATTAGATGCACATTGTATTTAGCCAAAAATCACTGACATGAAATGACCGTGTTGAACAGTCCAATGGCTGTAGGCACAAAGAAACGCCCATTATATTCCTGTATCTACCTATCTGCTTGATTTTAGCGTGTGGGCTGATATGTAATGGTATGGACAAAGTAATAGGCTACTTATGGTAATGCTGTCACTCTTCTTATAATGTTAGATCTCGACGAACTGATTCAACATGAAACATGGAAGAGCCTGGCCTCGTCCAGTGAGCTGAGCTCCACCAAATCTCAAGCAGCCACATCTCAGCCAAGTCCTCCCGCCTACACTAAAGAGAAAGGCAAGCGCTTTAGGTTGAACCCTGTGGTACATGATGTGGTAATACCTGTATTCATGTAGGCCTCAACAAAGGGTACAATATGCTGTAAAGTAAAGGGAACGAGACAAACATGACAACAAGCAGATGTGATAAAGAGAAGCCTTGTGCTTCTGGCTCCATCAAGGCTCACTCAGCAGAGCAGGAATAGCATAAGATTATGTAATGGTGGTATTGTCATAACAAACGTTTAAAGATTTTCCATCAGTTGTTCTAGTAGGCTAATTCTGTATTTCTCTTCACAGTTAAACAGTATTACATTGAAAGGCCTGGTAATGGGTTTGTCTTGCATGCTGGTGAACCAGACCATGACAGACGGGTATGTATTCACCACATATTACATCTGGCTATGACTTCAATGAAGCTTGTGTAGACTGTAGTTTAGCTATTCATCTGTGGCATATGTAAAATGCCTTTTGTTTAAAAACGGCACTTTAAAGGAAGAATCCAGCCTCAAACACTTAAAAACTGTTGATGTAACTGGCATTTCTGGGTCAATTTTGTTGTTTGTTGTATTTCTCTTCTGTGGATAATTGTCCAATCGTAGACGACGTGACATCACATCATGATATTTCCAGCAGCTACAATGGAGTCTGATATCAGAAAATGTTTCAGCGATCTAAAACATCAACGGTAAACGTCAGGCTCTGGTGTCGGTCCCTCAGAATCAAAGAGCGAGGGCTTATTTCTAGAGCCGCCATTTTGCACCGACGTTCAACAATCACACAGGGAGAAATCCATCTGTGGAAAGAGATTAGGGCTAGCAGAGATTGTAACGGTAATTAAATTGAATACATTAGAATTTGTCATGCTCATATTAAACTGTTGATTTAACACAATTATGAGTTGATTACTAAACACAAAACAGAAAATGTTGATGCGTGTTTACTATCTTGTAAAAGTCAATTTTGAACCTATAGCAGTGGCACAATTGTTCCTAAAGACTGTAGAATGGGAGCTCCTTCACCTGGTGTTCCAAGATGTCTGATAGATAGTTTGATGTTTGAGTCTTTGTGAACTTTTATGGCCTAAAAGATAGTTTGAGTCTTTGTGAACATATATGGCCAGCGTTCAGCAGTTTTGGTTATGGCTTTGTTTGGCTGAGTTGACACTCTATAATGGAGAACTACAACTGGGACCAAAACAGAGATGGAAACAAAACTTCAAATATCCCTAAGCTCTACTGCTACGTAAAATTACCAGGGAAAATGGTATGCGTAATGATTCCTCGAAATATAATTGAATTTGGGACATGTGATGGATTTATACTTTGCTGCCTTATTTCCAACACAGGTGCTCGCCCCCTGTCAAAAAAGTGACTATGGAATAAGACAGGAATGCTATGACTCCTATGCACATTACTCTGTGGCCTCGAAGCTCCCACTGGCCCCAGTAGCTCCCACCCGGCTGGAGGTGGAGCCGGGCCCAGAGGACACCCTGCACTCGCCGTACAGCCACACATCCGCCCCTGACGGAGGAACCCATGGGAGACACTTCATCAAGAGAAAAGTCTTGAGGTAATGTTAAACAATCCACACACGCATGCATGAGACCAGACTATGGATTTGTCTCAGTTTGTTCATTCATCTGTCACACACAGTACCTCAGACACCACTGATTAGATTTAGATACAACTGTGTTCTGTTCAGTATCCAAAATGTAACTTTCTGGCTCACTTGCCAAGGGCTGGTACACGAAAAAACATTCCTGTCAAGAATAATTTATACCTTCTTCAAAATTATTAATATACACTTCATTAAAAAATTTCTCCCTACCTGATTTCAGTGCTATTTCGTGTACAGAATCAGGTACTATGTGAAACATTCAGTAGAGACAAAGGCAGATTTAGAGCAGAGAAATCCAGTTGGGGAGCCTGAGAAGAGCGTACACGGTCAGCTGGGACAAATAACATGCAAAGCCTGGATATAACCGAGGCATATAGTTTCAAAAAGTTACTGGCCAGTGTGGCAGGTCTTCACCAAAGACCAGGGGCCTCACTTATCAACGTTGCATACGCACAAAACGGGGCCTGAAAGGTGCGTACGCAACTTCCCACGCTAAGTATGTGACCTATCAAAATAAATTTGACGGGAGAAAGTGCGCACCCGTAGGGAAACTTTGACCCATGCGTACGCACATTTAGGAGAAAGGGGATTTTAGCGACGCAGTTGGTGAGGTGGTGAATTGAAGCCAGATTGTATAATGATGCCTCTCACACATCCAGTTTCACTTCATATCAAACCCACAGCCCCCCTCCCTCCCCGACACGTAGGTGTCCAACAGGGAGCACGAGGCTCCGTGACCAAGTCATGCAGCGTTTGTAAAGGAACAACAATTAAGGTATTTTTTAAACGAGATCTTTTAATGTATTAGCGATATCACACATGGCTACGG
>OMOT01089074.1:5190-15417 GCA_900312575.1 Acanthochaenus luetkenii | reverse complement strand
CTACAAAATAAATGACAAATAAAAACCTTTCAAAAATATATATTTGGTCTTGAAAGTTTAAGACTACACTAATTCCAAAATGTTTGATTTTGGAATGTGCAGAGCCAAGACTGTTGAGCTCACGAAGCTTTCATCATAGTGTCCAGACAGACATTTGAACCAGTCTGCTAGCTGGGCTGAAGTGTCTACCCTCCTGTTGGGTCAAGACATCCAGCTGTGTAGGCCCTGTAATAACACCTCACCGCACGCTTCCTGGACATCCCCCCCGGACATGGTGCCATGACAACCACCGTCAACATAGCTCAAACACAAATACACATACACTTCTTAGATGCCTTGAACCCACCACATGGGGGATGGGGGAGATCAAGACCCGAAAGGCAGTGTAACTTTAAACTGGGTGGAGGGAGGGCAGCATGAAGAAAATAGGTGGGAAATGCTTCTCCGTGCGGTTGTGATATGCAATGGGATCTGAAGTTGGTAAAGCTACACTTTGGATGAAGTATCCTCACCAAAGGTGAGCAGCAGCTCTGGGGATGGTGGCTTGGGACTGGAGGGTGGTGTGAAAGGCAGCACTCCACTACAACAGCTGCTGTTTATCCATCAGAAAAGGAAAACTTTACGTCTATGCCGAGGCTAACAGAATGTCAACTGGCGTTCACTGCTGCCTCGATATTTACTAACAAATGATTATTTATTTTAGTATTGTTTTTGATCACCAGAGGCGCATGGATCCCTCTCTATGGCGCCCTTCATACGGTTTCTTCCATTTATTTTCCACAATGTGGACGTTGTGAAGCCTTTTGAGACTGTAACTGTGATTAAAGGCTGTACAAATAAACTTGACTTGACATGTCAAGAAGGCCTTAAGACATCACCAAATGGGACAGTCGGGGCCAACTTCTGCCAACACGTCCATTAGGTATCTATGGGCTAGCGGTCAAGAAAACCACACAATTAGGCAACATTCCCCAAAGGAGTGGCTGTGGGCAACACATGATGAATAAGACCACTTGTAGCACCAGGGTCACTGAAAGCAACCTGCGAGAAAACCTATCTATCAGCAATTCTTGTTGCGCTCCTAGGCGAGAGTGTATGTGATGCCATATAGGCCTATCTGTCAGCAGAGGATTAAACTCTAGGCATTCCACACAGGGAGCCATCTCAAACCAATATAGCCCATTTCTCCTGTTACAGCCTCATGATTCTACCAAGGACCTGTAGCCTCTCGCAGCCCAGACATAGGTATGGTTGAGCTATTGTCCCGCGTTGCGGCACGGCAGCTGCCTTCACGATTTGGTCTAATGGTGCTGTTGCCAACAATGCTTCGTGTTATCGGGGCTCCAGCCGCACTGGCCAAGCACGCTATTGCTAACCTGATCCCAACAATGTAAAAACCATTAGAGAGGTAAGCTCAATGCTGTCCTTGGCTGGAGTTTTTCCACCCTTCGTTTATCACCACTCAGCTGGTAAAGGTGGATTAGTGTGGATGCTTGGGTGGCATTTAGTTAGGTCCTAGGATAAACTATGGGAATTCAAATAGGAGACGACTTGGGTGAAGTCTCACAATACATAGGCATGGTTTCAGCAATGTGCCTTTCTATTAAATCTGCAACATGGCGCCATTCCATATTTGAAAACAGCTGTCTTTTTCATGTGTCCCCTCACAAAGACAAAGTCCTTCCATGTTGTCATTAACAAAGGCTTTCTGAGGAACAGCTCAGGACCATTACACGTATGTCTACCTGTTGTCTGCCAATAGCTGTCACTGTAACTCCTGTTAGCACTAGAGACTGATGTAAATCCTTCCCCTAATGTAGCAATGTCCACTATGAGCAGACAAATCACTGTTTACCTCCGTATCAAAATGGTCTGAAGATAGATAGAAGAAGAAAACACACTTTAACAGCCACACATGTACACACGCACAGCCAGCCACACGGATACATCCACATAGACAGACAGACACACACATAAACACACAAACACACATTGCATGGTCCACACCACAGGCAGCTGTCCCGAAACAAGTTAATATAGCAGGCTGTTTATGAGTGGGGCTGAAATTCAAGCCAGACACGAACACTCGTCTGGCACAGCCTTAATGAAATCTTGGGCTGGGGTGAAGGTAAGGTCAGTGAGCCCCTTGGCAAGGTGGTAGCCATCGCCTACGATGCTTCTGTTAAATTTGTTTTGCAACCTTAATCGGGAAAAGATGCTCATTAACAGGAAGCATTGAATAGTAGCCGAACTTCTTCCTCATCTATGCTCAGTTTATTCATTTCAGGGATGGTGAGTGACCGCGGGTTTTTGATGGCATCGCACCACAGGCGAGAAGAAAATGTTGTGACTGTGACTTGCACCTGAATCATTAGACCTTAAACAAAACCCATCTAGACTCATTCCATCTCAAACATCTGGCAGTGACCAGGAGGAATGATCTGGCCATAACAAGTTGGCAGAGCAATTTTCCAGCAATGTCCTGCTACACAGTTACAGCACCATCATTCACACTTGAGAGCTGCCCAATATGATCAGATGTTCTAAAGCCGGCTACTGTTCAACTACATTGGAGCAGTTGGGGGTTAAGTACCTTGACCATGGGCACAGCAACTTGCAACCTGTGGTTTGATGCTTATCACAAGTAATTTAACACCAATTAATTTAGAGAAAATACAAATTTTGATCGTACTTGCCTTAAATGTACTATTCATGCGCTCAATCACAAGAAGTCGAGTCGCACTCTTTTCGAAGACCTTGTCACCATAAGCTATACTGTACTATGCAGACAGATTCCTCCCTGGGGAAGGAGCCTCCATTCTAGTCCAGTTTTTTTTGGGAAGATGCAGACAGACACAAAGCAGACATGCCACAGACGCTTGCACTCCCTGCACCCTTCTCCAGACCAGACACAGTTGTGTGCTGGGCCACAACACCTGTCAAAGGATTCCTGGAGTCAGGTTCAGCATGACAGACGCAGCCCACCATGGCATGGTGCCCTAGTCATATTCCACATGGCCCGGGGGGTACTAGCTATATCCTCTCTGCCCCTCTGACATGTGCTTACTACAGGGTGAATATACAACAACAAATCACGGAATGAAATTAATTGTAACGTTATTAGTCTACATTTCATTCTGCTGACCTTTCAGAGTTACTGTGAACCGGAGTCAAATTCCTTACATGTGTAAAAGCATGTTTGGCCAATAAACCCAATTCTGATCCTGATTCTTTCAAGACAACAATCAACTGTATTTCTCCTGACTGTTAATTTTCATCATTCATGGGCCACTTATGGGCTGTTTTGTAAGCTACCCATGAAGAACGAATTCTACATTTATATCTATCTTACTACAAGGTGGGCTTCCTTTTACATGACATAGGCTGCAGGTATTTTAAGCAATGGAATGTAATCTTCTTTATAAATATGATCATACTTGTAGGCCGCATATTGGGGGGTTGGGGGGACTAAATTTAACATGTAGCACTGCCAAACACAACATCAACTCTTGCGTCCGCTGTTGCCCAAGGCTCGATTTTAGGGCCCTTGTCTATATGCTTCCTTTAGGTCACATCATTCGCAAACACAATATATCCTTCTATGGCGGTTCTGGGGTCATGATGCCAGCCACGATGGGGCGCCAGGTTGGCTTTTGTGCCAACCACACGTCAGAATGAAATCCAAGTAAAGTTGTCTTTACATCTAATAAATTGGGCTCAGTGGGTAGCACTGTCGCCTCACAGCAAGAAGGTCGTGGGTTCAAATCTCAGCCCCGGTCCTTTCTGTGTGGCGTTTGCATGTTCTCCCCGTGTTCGCGTGGGTTTCCTCCGGGTGCTCCGGTTTCCTCCCACAGTCCAAAGACATGCAGGTCAGGTGAACTGAAGAGTCTAAATTGCCCATAGATGTGTTTGTGTGCAGTATGGTATATGATGTGTATGTAGAGTAGTATATGATGTAATATGTATATGATGTAGTATGTATATATGATGCAATGTAAAGCCCTTTGAGACATGCTTGTATAAAAGGGCTATATAAATAAACATCATTGATTGATTGAAATTATTTTCCGATCACAAATAACAAATGCCTCTTCAATTGTTTTAAACCAAGAAATGCCTCGTCCTTATAAAACATCTCCAAAATAAGATTTAATTTTTTTTATGTATCCTTTTACAGACTAAAAAGTTAACTATGCTTTTATATCATCTCGTTTCGACTACTGCAATTGTCTTTACTCCCGTCTCAGTCAGAACTCTATCTCGTCTGCCGTTAGTACAGAATGCAGCAGCACGGATTTTGACTAAATCTAAGAGATGTGGCCATATTTTAGCATCTCTACACTGGTTGACAGGTAATTATAGAATTGATTCTAAGATTTTACTGATCACCACCAAGGCTTGTATTGGATTAGCACCTAGCTACATCTCTGACCTTTTAATCCCCCATGAGCCAAATCACAGCCTGAGATCCTGGGGCGGGGCACTTTTAGTCAACAAAGAGTTATTGGGTCTTCTCAGTAAAGGCACCAGTGCGGAACAAGCTGCCCGAGGAGATCAGGCAGCTTCTTTGGCGTCTTCTTGCGTCTTCTTTTAAATCACTCCTAAAAGCACACTTTTATAAACTTGCCATTACTTAGTGTTTGTGTTTAGACTGATGGCTGTAATCTTATCGTTTACTGTTTTATCATCCGTTTATCACTGCAGTTTTTTGGTTTTATTGTTTTCCTTCTCTGTTATGTGAAGCACTTTGTAACTTTGTTTTGCTCTATAAATAAAGTTTATTATTGCTATCAACAGGACATCACCAACAGGCATCACTGGCAAAGGAAATACCAGAGCTACGTCAGAAGGGCACATACACATTGCACCCATGTTCCGGAGGTACTTCAGACCGATGTATGACAGGACGCTAACGGGTGGCGGGGGGATGAAATCAGGCTGAATACATGTGGCAGGTGGGGGGTGTGGGGCGGTTCAAGGAAGGCTCTGGTGTCTGGCTATTTTCAGGTCTCCCTTCCTCGTGGGCCAGCAACAGTCGACACCAGACAGGCATACACATGAACACACACACGCACACACACAGTGACTTCACACTTACATGGAACTCAGTGGTGTTGAGAATGTGACGGCCGTCTGGGCTCCAGCGCGAGGAGACTAGTCCTATTGAGCCTTCATCAATCTTACAGTGCCAGTCGGGCTGTTCAAGAGACCACACCTGAAGACAGATAAAAAATTGATAGTAACAGAAGGGACAACCACGAGCCACCTTGAGTCTTCCTCAACCTGAACTCAATAAGCTGTAAGCAACACCTGAGCAGCATCAGAAACCATGAAGGACTGGCGCTGGTTACCCCTTCAAAGGTAAGCTGTTTGAACTGAGCTGTACTACATGTGAAACTTGTGATGCTACACGGCTGTTGTCTCCGCGACTGCAACACCTAGACAAACCAATAATTATCCCAAGCTTTGTCAATCAGTTTGGATGCTAGTTGAAGAAAATGTATGGATATCATTTCAAAATTAATATCCCTATTTTCTGTGGATGAACAAATCATTAACAGAGAATTTTGACATTTTTGAGCCGTCCAAAATGATTGGCGGACTTGGTGAAGATGAGCCAAAAAGGTAGTAGAAAAATAAACAGCACATGTAGTAACAAGCTATAATCTTTGGTCAAATCAATTGAATAACGTCCTTTTATTCAGAGGCCATTGTTCAGAATAATGTTTGAATGTGTATGATAATGATGTTATTTAAAAAAAAGATGGTCACATTGACCATCACCCTTGATTGCAAAGCTTAATTATGCTCTTCTTGGTCTGCTAAAATATTAATTTATTTTTAAATGGATCTCTCTTTTCAGGTGTGGATCACATTCTTTCTTCTGCTATAGTGTGGCTACATGGTTAACCGATAAAATGAGACAGACTAAAACCATAACTGCACTACCACCATGCATCAGACTAGACAGTTGATTTAAAGTCCTTCCACATGTGGAATTCCTCCCATCCCTACAGGCCCCTATAAGAGTCTGACAAAGTCTATAAGACACTGAAAAATGTTATTCATTCAAATACAAGAGACAGCACCAGAATCTTGACAAATGAATAAAATAAATCAAGTCTCAAAAACCAGTAACTTCAATGCTGTTTACAGAACAACAAAGGACATAAATACAGTTAAACCATACATAAAGATAAAAACAGTATCGTGATTTAGGACAGGCCATTTTTGAAGCAATTGCACTGAACTAAAGTGACATTTACAAAATAAACGAGATCTTTCAAAATACTAAAGATTCTTGCATTTCTGAAAAAGGACCCCCAAAAAAATCTGTACAAGTCTGATTAAATGATTTCTCAATTTTCAGAACACAGAATATGGTTCATTATTGGTGTTATGAACAGCAGCCTTTTGGGCTCATGTTTAACAGCAGTGCAAATAAATTCCATAAAGCACTTCTCATATTTTCATCCACTTTCATAATTTACCTACTTTAAGTAGGCTGCTCGCACATCAGACACAACTCCGGGTAAAAATGATTGATTGAGAAAAAGCAGGGTTTGTCACATAATCTATGTTTAATAACTATATCTTTCAGTGATGTAACATTTCAAGCCTGTCAATTCCACTTCCCGGTCGAGCACCTTTTGAGACCCCGATGTGAATGTTGGAATTTCAGCTACGGTAATTACACTGCCAATTAACCTAAAAGTTTAAAGATGTCACCAACTAAACAAGATTTCTAACAATACAAAGATTATACAAACAGATATAATTCATGGCTCTTTTATTGTGTACTCTGTATACCAAAATATGCAAACCATGTACAACTCCTGTGAATTACATTACATCATTTACATCATTTAGCAGACGCTTTTGTCCAAAGCGAATGATGACTTTGATTTCTCCCAAAGGTTTAGTAAATATTAAATGTTAATTCACATTAATGAGCAATGAAAATACACCTTTTTTTTTCTCTGACAACACTGTTTGTAGGTCAAATTCAGTTTCCCTTTAGCCCAGTGAGATTCACTGCCACCACAACTAGTATGTGACTAATACATGGCCAGCACTTAGATGACGAGTCATGTACTCACTCCCATCCCTAGTTTTTACTGTCCCGTTCTCAGTGTCCTACCTGTACCAGTCCTCTCTTGTACATAGCACAGAGAATGAAGAGGGAGTCAGAGGACCAGTCCATGTGGACTACTTGGTCCAGGCAGGTGTAGAGGTGCAGGATCTGCAGGGTGCTCACGTCTCGCACCACCAGCCTGTACTGCACACAGGTAGCCTTGATGGGTGCGGACAGAGAGAGCAACAAGTCAGAAAGGCCATAGACTCCAAGCCAACTTCAACACTGGTCATAACTATTATCCACTCACAATTATCAAGCTAACCAAGGAAATCGAATCATTGTTAAAAGGTATTAATTCTAGCACGTAAAAAAGCATGCAAGTGGTGGCGTGTATTGGACAAGAAGACGAACTCAAACACTTACCAGATATTTCCCATTTGGGGAAACTTTGCAAAGTTGGTTGGACTGCTTGAAGACCTCAGAGAAATTCATCTTGTGATGTGCACAACTGTTACTACACTGAGACACCGGGACATTTTGGACCAAGAGTTAGCGTGCTCAATTACAAACCCCAACACAGTTTCAACTGGTGTAGTTAGCTAATATGAACACACGATGGCGCCATAAGTCAAATAAATATATACTGTAACCTGTAAACACACGCGTCACATACAGTACACTTTACTTCCCTCGTGCCAGAATAAGAGTTATTGTCTAGAAAAAACTTTTACTTTAGTTATTTATCATTTAAGATGTCGCGTGTTGAACCTTTGTTTGGATCACACCAACAAAGCCAGCGACAGGTATATCTGAGAAACTCCAGAATCCTGTGTTTCACTGCAAATTATACATATCTCATTGCACAGACAAAGAGAGTAAACACACATCCTAAGTAGAAGTACATGCACGAATACATGTCATTAGTTACATTACACTTCCGGCAGTCAGCTGAACTCAACACACAGTGAAATGTAGTGCGGGAAATAAGTCTTTATTCGACGACAGTCTGTAACTATAAAGCACATCGGCACTGTACAAAGTTAGCCTAACGTTAGCTAGCTGGCGCGACAACTAAGTTAAGTTATCTGCTAAATAACTTGGCACACGAATCCCGTCTGAATCACAACTCGTCTGCCATGTTCTTGCTATGTGTGTATTTTAGGCAAAGGCGGTAAGCCAGCAACGACAGAGGCCAACACTGTGCGCTAACATTAGCGGTAGCTGACAGTTAAGCCATTAAGCCATTAAGTTAAACCGGTTCAAGCTAGCCAACGCTAGCTGCAGGTAACCGACCCGTAGCTAGTTAACAGGTAGCTAACGTTGAAACTTACACAGACTCACCGCTGTCTTCGCCTGTTAGAGGAATCTTTCCGTATTCACATGTTTCACTTCCGTCAACACGCCAGGCGGTTGCTGGTTGTTTTGTACGAACAGATGGAGACGGAATGCTGCTGTCCAATCACAGCGTCTGCTTTAAAGGAGCTGTCCAATCACAGCGTCTGCCTAAAGCAGCTGTCCTTCTGGGAAATGTAGTTCAGTGAGTTTTCTGTCTGAGTGCGTGTGGGTGTGTGGGTGCGCTTGTGTGTGTGTGAGTGTGAAAGAGAGATAATACGCAACAATTTATAATATTATGATTATACTTTATAGCCTAATTAAAAAGCAGAACGTGTTTCGATAGGCATTTTTATGATGTCTGTCCCCGGTCCGTCTTCTACCGAGGGTCATCCGGTAAGTGTTGTTTTGGGGGGAGTTTCATCAACATAATCCTGTAGGATCCGTGTAATTCCCTCCGCCGTCGCCCCCGGTGAGCTGGGAAGGTTTCCCGCTCCTGTGCGCCCAAAGCGCGGCTACCGCCTCCCTGCTTCCCCCCGGCGCTCCGCGTCGTCTCCTCACTTTCCTCACTTCCCCGAGCAAGCAAACTCTCCCTTTCTCTCCCCCCCGTCACTTCGCATTTTAATACGTTTCACCGGAGAGTCAATCACTTCCGAACGTTGGTCATCAAACTCTGAAGTCGGTCGATTTTCTTTTCTTTCTTTCTTCTTTCCTTTCTTTCTTTGTCTTTGTATGGAGGGTCCTTCTCTTGGCATGTTCGATAATAAACAGGCCAGTGCTCTGCGCAACTTCATCCCCGGGCTTCTGGACTGGGATCACAGTAACCTGCTGGTAAGTTGGCTTCTTCTAATGTCATGTCGGTTTGGTTTGGTGTCAATGGGCCCAACAGTTTCTTATGTCGACGTGCGACGTGTTTTTTTGAAAAGTGCGACTCGGAACGTCAGAAGCAACTGTTCAGCGACGGACTACTTCACTGAGAAGATCAATCGAAAGTTCATTATGTATTCAGATGAAAGAAAAGAAAACGGGGCCCGCTGACAACACGGGCCGACTGTCGGTTTACCCGCTCCAAGCGTTTCAGCCTGTCCGTTACATGTTTTCACGATTTAACGCTGAAATTCAACATCGTTGATTTGTTTGGGGCATCGCCTTTTTTTTTTTGTGAAGGTCCGCGATTTGTATTCTTCAGATAATATATCATATAAATAATCGTCGAAATCAAGGGCCTGAATAAAACATATAGGCCTCATATAGGCCTTTATATTATTATCCCCCCTTTTTTTTAATACTATTGATTATCGTCAACGTGCGTGATAATCATCCTTTCATTCAATAGCGTCCACAACACAAAGGCGGACTTGGTTATAATAAAACAATGATGTATAGGCGCGTAATGGCTGCTGATTTAAATAGTACCTTTCACAATGTAGCACTTACAGAATTGTAAATAGGCGAATAACCACCGTGTATAGACCCACTCTATAGTATATGGGCTCCTAGTTCAACAACAACAACAACAACACAACTCTTCCTTTGCGTCCCTCATTTGTAGCAACATGAGCAAATTTCACTTGGGACGATGGAGGGCAGAATCTGAGATATCATTCTGAGATTAATTTATCTATTGTTCTCAACTGGGACTGTGTGTTCTTGGAGGAAGTGGCCCGCGGGAAGGCGGTGTGTGTGTGTGTGTGTGTGTGTGTGTGTGTGGACGTTGTCATGGGCGCTGTAACCTGGGAATGGATATAGAGACAGGTGAATAGAAATCAGAGCGGCACAGCGTCGAAGGACGGCGAGCAGAGGCCACCAGAGGCCGC
>OMOT01089071.1:0-12902 GCA_900312575.1 Acanthochaenus luetkenii | reverse complement strand
TTCTTAAACAGCCACAAGCGTCTCCATCATTTCATGTGCCAGTTCCGTAATCTAATTGCAAATGGGATGAAGGATAAATGAAGTACTTGCATGTAGTGATACGCTGACACTACTATTAGATTAATACACAAAAAGGAATACATTACTTCATAAATCATTGCTGGTTGATTTGTGTGTTTTAGCTAAGCCCATCCGGCCAGGCCATCATCCGCCGTCTTCCCCCACCACCAGCTCCATCAGGTGGAGGCATCTAAATCTACACCTCAACAGCAAGTAAACCTACCGCCCGGTGTAAGTCAAAAAGAGAGGACGCCCTCTGTTGGATGGGAATGTGATCACGTTATCGTTCGCAGAAAGTAAATGTAAGAAATATCAGTTGCTACTTTTTGTGTGTTTTAAAGGGCAAAAGCCACGCAGAGGGTTTAGACTTCAGATCAGACGATGGACAGAGGAATGCGAAAATTAGCTTCGCTTCTCATTCACTTCCACTGAAAGCCATGTGAAGGGCGAATAAAAAGCAACATCGTTTCTGGTTCGCCCCCTCGTGTTCACGCAGAGCTCATGTGTGGTGAACTTTGACCAGTGAATTTGCATGGTCGGCCAATAGAAACACTGGTTTGGGCATGTTGACCTCTGAGTCTGTAGTCGTGGCAGTCACATCTTCCAGTTTTATACAACATTACTCTAGCAGAGGACCAAAATATGCAAAGAAGAGAACTAGCGATACTTTTCGTTTAGTTTTCGATACTTAAAAAATAAAATAAAACATTTTTTAAACTTGGTGATTAAACTGATTCTGAAATCTGACATTTGATTTTAAAACCAATATGTCTCAGATCATGTAGGAAAAGAACGGACAGTGCAATAATCTCAGTCAAACTGAACCTTTGCTCCTTCTTGCAGACGGACCATGAACAACTCAAAGCATGTCCACCACCCACTTCCCACTTGGAACCATAAGCCACGCCCCTGCTCTTGAAGCACCAATAGGAGGCTACCACGACAGACCGTCGCCTCTCAGAGAAGCCCGCCCACCCACATCAACATCCTCCCGAAATGTATATATTGATATGGAACATGAATGTGCTTTATGAAAAACGGATCAATACCAGTGGGTTGCATTGATGAGCTTAAACTCGTTTTTTCTATCACAGACGATCATAGATATTGATTTGTTCTCATCATAATCTTTGAAGTCATTATTCAGTAGAATAAAGCATAAAGTCAAATGATTTTTTATTTTTACAAATGAGGCCCTGAAGGTTTTCCTCTGAAGGATTTAGAGATTAATTATTAGTGCTAATGGGGTTTTTCCTCCAGGGAAATCCAACGCCACCTGCACTGACATTTTACTGCATTTATGATTTGCCCCTAATCTCCCACTGGTTTATGACCAGCTGCATTTATATACTGCAACTATGTTTGCACTGCTTTCCCATGCTTGAAGGGCATTGTATGTGTATAGTGTAATGTACATGACAGCGACAGGTACTATTACCTTATATTTTGATGAATGAAGGCTCTTAAATCGGTGTACATATAAGCATTCGCTATTTGGGGTGAACTGCGAGGCCTTTGGGTTCCTCATCGCTATCAAGACGAACACATGAACTTGAATTAGACATGAATTTTCAGTTTATCTGTAATATGGTGACTCTAAATTCCTAAAACAAACTTTATGGATAGGACCAGTAAAGAGCTAAGCAGGGTAAAATAAATCAAACCAGCTCTTTGCCCGGCTACCAAATGCAGAATCAATAAACACTGAGCCATCATGAAAGCATTAACTTAATGCATTTGCCCCACACTATTCATTTACCATAAACCGTTTGACCATTTGCCGTTTTGTCTTTTAATTTAATTTAGTCAATATTTATCATGTAATCCCATTGAGCTCAAGGATCTCTTCTACCAAACGAGACCTGCAGCAGCACATTTAGTTAGAACAATATAACGTTTCACACATAAGTAATAGACAACCGCGTATAAAGTGACAGGGAATTGGATATTCTCACAGTTGGAGGTGCTGTAAAGCAGAGGGGACTTGTGATTGACTGTATAGTACCGTACACCTGCAGGGACGCTGACCAGCCAATCAGATGTCTCCTAGACTCGGGACAGTGCTGCAGTGTGTGATAGATTATTTTGTCGGAGTACAATTCACCTCGAGCATTATTGACTAAATGTCCAGAAAATGTGTCCAGAGCAAAACTACAACATTGCTAATACTCCAGAATACTCCAGTATCTCCAGATACTGCAGAAGAAGAGTCAGTTCAAGTAGGTTTTGTTTTTTTGAAGAACATCTTTGGTCAAAAAGATGCGATGTTCTAGCTTAACTGAATATGCTGGAAAAAAAATACATTTTACAGTAACAAGTCATTTAGTCCAGTATTGAGTTTTCTTACAAGTAAAAAAAAATCAGTCAGTGTGGTGAATTAATTCCATTTGTTTCCAATGCAAATCAACTTGTTTTCAGAATTTTAATGTCACTTAAATTGCATTGGAAACAAGTGAATTTATCTCACCAGTTTCCCCACACACTTTTAGAAAAACAAGATTTTACCCAATACTACAATAAATAACTTGTTAAGATGGATATTCTTGCAGTGTCATTTGTTCCAGATGCCCACACAATAAGTATTTGAAATTAGCCATAATCATTGGTATTTGAATGGTGTGTCGCTGATTGTTACATCACTTCAGGAATAGGAGGGACTCACTTTGGAGCTCCTATGAAGTTTTGCTGTAATATCTTGGGGTGAAGATCGTTGCATGGTTCTGTACCTCAGCTGTGAAGCTGCTGATCAGCCAGTCAGGGTTCCTACACAGACAGACTAGGACAGAGCGATGCATTTCTCCCAGTCTACAACAAGAAACTGGGGCTTTTTCAATTGTCTTGGATAACATTGATTGGCTGAAAATATATTTGTTGTCTTTATTCTGCCACACCTTGTGCCTTTGGGAACCCTCGGAAACATCTGAACAACCAGAGCAGTCTGTACTTATGAAATGAATGATATTTAATATTCTCCTCGTTTAAAATAAAAGGCGACAGATTGTAATGGGTGACACCCGTTTGCCCTCATCAAGGAGACATTGGATGCCTGTGCTGCTTTCCTTGGTATTGAAAGCTGAGCGCGTTTTTGAATGTACATAATGATTTCAATTCATATTTCCTTTGTTAAAGCAAGATTATACTTTTTGTTGCTAGGGGCGGTGATAGACGGGGGCAACTTTTTGGGCAACAAAACCTAAGGAGTTGCCTCAGCGTTGTTGCTTTAATCACAGAGGAACATATTGCTGCCGGGAAACATTTCGATGCATTTCTGACCCGTGGCTCATTCTGTTGCCGGTTGCTGGCAGCGTTGACCATCTGCATTGCCCCGAAAATTGCTACGGGTATCACCACTCTATTTGTCTTCTTCTTTATTCAGTGTTTCTATGTAAATTGGCTGTCAGTTGTTTGATCCTGGCTGTTTTAACTGACCTGGACAGCCACCGTCAGACTGCTGTATATGACGAGTAAACCAATGTAAGTGCATGGAGTAGAGCTTGTTTTGAAGGCATGCTCAGGGATGAGGACAAACTGAGCCAAAGCTGCACCAAAACCGTGTTTGTAAGTGGATATGAGCCGTGCATTTACTTCATGATGTACATTTTGAGAAGGCACCTTTTTTTTTATTGTATTTTTTTTAATAATCCCCCAAGTCCCCTTGTTCCTTTTGGCTGTGGCGTCATAACTCTGAATATACTTAATTGTATAACTGATGCAATGAAATCGAATAAAGATATATCTACTTTGACGTTTTGCTGTTATTTTGCTCAAAATGTGATTTGACGATATCTTGTGTAGCTAGATCAGAGCTATGCTGCATATGGAATTTGACCAAAGGTACAACAAAACGAATTAATCATGATATTTACATTTTAACAAGTAGAGAAACTCTTGACGATCGATTAACTGCAACATTCCAAACAGTCAGCAAAGTCTTTAACATGACTAGTGAAGACTCTGGCTCACAGAGCAGATATACTGGCCCCTAGAGGCCGCTCACGAGAAACGCATGACAACAGTAAGTGACGCGACATGTGGAGAGACACATGGAAGACACTTTATGTGAATCAGTCAGACTACGTGCAGACGAACATCCTATGTAGAATTAGACTTAACATTGTCTCTCTGAACTTTGACCTTTCCCCTATAGGCAGGCGGTGGCTCTCTGTATTTGTAATACACATCATGACAAGAAAACGTTACCGACATTTTTAAAACCTGGACGCCACTTCACGTGTTGGTAGAACGTCAGCTGGGCGGAGCTTCGATAGATATAGATAAAGCTATTTGTGTTTATCAAAGTAAGTCAATGGAATGCATAGTGATGCCATTGTGTGTGGTACCTTGTTCCACCGATAATTTCCCCCGAAAATTATAATTTGTAATACCATTTTTCATTCCATAAGTGTAACATTACGCATCAACTATGTAAATTGTTGTATAAGGCGCCGATAGTTGTATTAAACTATTCTGTAATTCCGTTTATTGTTGCTGTTAGATCTAGTTGGCTCCTTTTCTCTATATTAGATCATTTTAGTATAGCACTGGGGCCTTATTTATAAAACAGATTTACGATCAATATCTTAAGTATGACTTTAGCAGAAAACCACATCTAAGTAGGTATTTATAAAACCTTACTTTGAGGTGGAAATGATCTTATCTCTAAGCAAAGTCTAGACTTGAAGTGATTTTCCGGCTGGTTTTGTAGGATTATGTTGCATTAGGTTTATGAACAATTTGATAGGAATGATCAATTAAAGGTGTGAGGAATTCATTGCCAGCTACAAGGCGTTTTGAATTAAAAACAGTAGTAGTATTTATTTTATTTTGGCTCACAATGTGGAAGCAACTTATCATATGCTTTGTACATTATTGTATGATTTTGATATGTACTGGATCATAGAATTTTTAAGCGTATAGTTTAATAAAAAGTCGTAATAATCTGTTCGGTTTACAATTCGTATGGTTATTTTCTGTAGCATGACAATGGGATTGGTGTTTGTTTTCCCCAAACCTCCACACAGTAAGTCATGCATGGAATTATGAGCGAACAATACAGTGTATGTAGTGAATTCTGGTTCAGGATATGTTTGGTTTTATTGAGTATTGCAATGATTTTAGATGTTACATTATTTATGTGCGATTTCCGACATAATATATATATAATATAATTTATGGTCAATCATCACGCCCAGAAATGTTGTTTTTGTATACTCTCTCTATTTCAACATCATTGATCATAATATTTGGTTGATTATTGACTTGCTGATTACGAAATATTATACATTTTGTTTTACTTTTATTGAATGACAACTTGTTGATATCAAACCAGTTTTAAAACGTTTAAACTTCAGGATGTAACCACGGCTGTCCTGTTATTGGAAGACATTGAAAACCTTTTAGAAGGGAGAAGAGTTTCCAGAGACGTTCCGGTGTCGTCAATTAAGTTCATTTGACATTTATAGGTCACAGGTTACAAATGGGCGTCTTAGAACCTGCGTAAGCACGGTTCTTATGCTCAGTGTCTTTTATTAATCGAATGTAAGCACACCATCGGAAATTATCTTAAGACTAAGTTCAAGAATAAATCTAAGAACATTTTTATAAATGAGGCCCCGGCTCTTCGGACAAATATGGACAGAATGTAGATGTGTCGTGTGTCCAGTGTGCTCAGGTCCTTGGCTTGGAAGGAGACTCCATCTTCTCAATCGCCTCTCTCGTTCCGTGAGTTGGAATACAGAGCT
The DNA here is from genome assembly GCA_900312575.1 of Acanthochaenus luetkenii. NCBI lineage: Eukaryota > Metazoa > Chordata > Actinopteri > Beryciformes > Stephanoberycidae > Acanthochaenus > Acanthochaenus luetkenii. The sequence continues at coordinate 7,101 of OMOT01089071.1, read as the reverse complement.
TGAATAATCTTTTGAGCACAGAAGGATTTTTGGACTTTTTGTGGTGTTTTTCTCCGACGTCTCCGGAGCCTCCCACCTCTCTGCTGTTACATTTCAGGGCCTCCTCCTCCATCTCACAGACCTTGATCTTGATGGCTTGATCCTCCATCTTTTGGCAAAGGTCCTCCTTCTCTGCCTTGAGCTGCATGTCAAGCTCATTGGTGAAGACCACCTCTTTCTGGAGAGTTGTCTCCATCTCACAGGACGCCAGCTTCTTGGCAATCTTGACACTCGTCCCCTCACCCTCTCCAGTGAACTCCTCTACCGTCCCTACCAATATTGTCTCCTTCTGCAGCACTTTTAGGGTTTTGGCAGCAGCGTTATGTTCCGCTAACTGCCTTGTGCCATGGAACTGCTGGCCTCCGATGGACAGCTTCACGTTGTAGGTTTTTAGTGGTAACATCCCCGGGTATGGGTCGATGGTCTTATACGTGAGCTTCTTACCAAGCTTCATGCACAGTGCATTCAGCTTGGGGTGGAGAGCCTCATTCTCGCCCTCACAGGCCGTGAGTTTGACGGCCTGCTCTTCAACTTGTCCGCGGAGGGCATCATCATGGAGGTTTTGGTTGCAGATATCCATTTTTGGAGGTCTCTAACCTTTGGAGGTCTTCTGTTTCTTAGAACGTTTCTTTTTGTGGCTACTCGGTCAGCTTCTTTTCACAGACTGAGCCTCTGTCACTGCTGTTTGCTGTTGAGTTCCAATTGCGTGATGTCACTGAAAGCAGCAGTGTGACGTCAACGAAAGCAGCACCAATTGGTTCTGAAGTTCTGAAGATTCCAAGCTTTGCACTGTGCATGGAATCTTTTGGATTCCAAAGATTCCATGGTTGCCATGGTTCTCTGATTGTGTTGTTTGATAAATCTTTGCTAAAATAACGTGTTGAATATGTGAATACAATCAATGTGTGCAATGTGTCGCCTTTCTAAAGTCAATGACTGACTCAGACTTGAACCCACAACCTTCATGTTGTGGTCCAACCCTGTAAGCCACTGGGTCAGACTGCTGTAGAGTGTTTTCTGAGAGCTTCTAAATCTCTGTTCAGGATGTTGTCTTTCAAAATGCACCAACTTCCTCAGGTTTGAACCCACAACCTTCAAGGAGCTGTGCTGCTGTTCGAGCCACTGGGTGATTCTGCTACAAACGGTTTTTTTTCTCGGAGCTCTTTGCTTCTGAGGTTAGCTTTCAAAATGTACTCGCCACGTAACAGTGGAAAGTGGACCTAACCATTGAACCCAGAACTGCTGTCTGAGAGCTTTTCAGTGTTTCCTCTGGATGTCAGCTTTGAAAACACAACAGACCTGTACTTAAGCGTGACAACCGGACTTGACCCAATAACGTCTTCAGCAGCAGTAGCTGCTTAATACACTGATGCATGGAGTCCAGTCGCCTTGACGTCAGGATTGTTGGCTCTATTGTTAAAACACGAGGGCAGGTATCTTAAACCTAACATCTCGCCTAACTCCTCATCACAGTGAGCTAACACGTAGTACAGCTTGTTCTCTGAGAGGATCTCTTTCCTCTGGATGCGGCTTTCAAAAGAGACTTCTGAGAGAATTTCGCTTTGAAGATTGGACTCATCATCTCCGAGACTTCATACTACACAGTAAAACTAAGCTAATAAAGATAAATATCTATTGAACTTTATTTTGCTCAGTGTTCCGTTTCAAAATAAGACAACCACCATTTGAAGATATCTTGCCGTGATATAATCTTTAATCTCTATACATATATTTCCCTCTGTAACATTGCACATTATCGTCATCAGTTTAGGACAGAACAGACAAAGGGGGTATTTTGGTCAGGTCACAAGTAAATTAATGTAAAAAAAATATCTATAAATAATAGAAAATTCTTCACACAATCACATATAAAGTTCTACATATTGAATACAACAATGTAACATGACAGTTTAACCATTGTATCTGTACAAATAGTTTTTCACGTATTTTTCACATGTTTCACATACTTTATGATATACTGCAGTTTTGGCCAACATAAAGAAAAGCGACGGGTTACTAATGTAACCCTGGTTCTCTGAGCCTTTAGAGAGTCCCAAGAGCAATAGGTATGTTCGGAACGCCATAAAGGTTTAGTTTACTGTGTGGAAAACCCTTCCCTTCTGGTAATCCATGCAGGGTCAAATAAATGCTAAGAATTATTGGCAAAGAGTATTTGACCCACTTATGGTCTTTTCACAGGATCTACAGCTAAAAGTTAGTTTTCTCTCGCATTCAAGATGCTGGCGGTTGATATTAATGTTATAAAGCCAACACACACTGCACACTTTCACTGCAGAGGGAACAAAAACGTCGACGTTACAAACACTCTGGTAAACAATGAAGGTTGGGCTGGGTTTTCACAAAACCACCTTAGTCAAAAGACGCTTGTTGGAAACCCAGCTCTGGTCATTCCGTGCAGTTTCAACACACGTTCACGCGCATTCTCAAACTTTCCGAAACGCTCACGCACAAGCATACAACGTACCCACGTGCACTCCCCACACACAGACACCCACAGAAGCAAACAGCCAAATGCTGAAGTTAAATGTACACGTGTCCATTTTGTTTCCTACACCCAGGAGTCAGGGGAGCCGGTGTACTTGTTGGCCCTATTTGAAGGCCTCCGTGTGGTGGAGTAGAAGTCCACGTAGTTTGTGTTGGCTTTGAATCTGAGGGACTGGCTGGCGTAGCCCTCTGGGGAGGACGGGGTGAGGCGCACGGGATCGTCCTCGTAATGCTCCTCCCCATAGCCTTGTGGGGACGACAGGTACATTCTGTAGCTGTCGTAGTTCTTCCTGTCGGGCTCGTCGTAGAATGGCTCTGGATGCTGGGTGAGGAAAATTACATGCTTTATTTATTACATAGCTTTGTTGAATACTCAATTCTGACTGGCCAACAGACCTGGGTCAAAAAATACCCGCAATTACTTTTTCTTGTTTTGCAGCCTTCGTTTTGCCCTGCGTCATGGGCCAGATGGGTGGAGTTTGTCACATGTAATGATTTTTAGCACCAGTTCAAATTAATCCAATTTTGGCTGAAAGTTACCAAAATACGGTGCTGTAATGATAACATGCCTACTCAAAAACAGAGTTGTACTAAAAGACCAGGTACTTCAAGTTGAGTATTTCAGTATTTCAAACTATTTGACCCAGGTCTTCTGGCCAATGAACGCATTCTGAGGTCTGTTATTTCCGAATTTCTGAATAACAAACTGCTCTTTAACATCTAATCATATCACTCCGCAGTTAAGAAGTCTGCTCCATTTTGTTGATTTCTAATAAAGTGCCTGGTTAGGATTTTGGGATGTGCAGACGCTACCTCCTGGTGGTGAAAAACATGGAGTAAAATGTTAGGGCTGAATGATCTTACCTGGGACCTTCTTAGATCCTCTCCTGATTGGGAGGAATATGTCCCAATGAAATATGGGGTTTTCTTCTCAGACCCTGAGGTGGAAAAGTACCATAGAGAGAGAAAATAAAACTTTAGCCTAAATACAGTACTGCTTCATCCAATACACGTAACCTCCTTGATTTTCACAAGAAGATAACACTTCATGGCTTGGATTGGTTATAAGCACAAATGTGCATTAATTTAAATGAATTAAATAATTTAAATTGAATGCCATGTCTACAAGGTAGATAAGAAGACCACAAAGTTCAGTGGTCCATACATAGATCTCTGAGGGATGCCACATCACAAAACAATCATTGCTGACCTGTGTACTGCCGTTTGCGTAAACTGTTGTCCCCATAATATGTGTCAAGTTGCATAGATGACTGCGCCCTCTGGTAGTTTGAACTGTGTCTTCTTATCCCGAGCATCGCTGGCGAGGATGTTGCACTACCACCTGACAAAACAAAACAAAACAAAAAACGGAAATATGCAAAACATTTCAAAAACATATATATAGTGTTTTTGGATGCAACATTTCATTCACAGGATTTTCTTTATTGTCGGCTAAGGGAAATTTGTTTTGGACACAATACTAATATATAAAAACCATACAAAACAAAACTGTGACATAAATACCGGTACACCAGACCCTGTCTCACGCACATATTTACGTTACATAGTAAAACCTTGTCTAAAGAGTGGATCAGTTTGACCTTGCTAGCTGGATCTCTCACCTGATTGGATGACGGGGGACATCTGCAGGGGGCTGGTGCGCAGGGTTGGTTGAGATCGGTAGCGGTCTCGCTCCAGTGTGGAGACAGGAGTGATGAAATGGGTGTAGTTCCATCCATCCTGCGTTGACAAAGTTCAGGTCAATTAGGTCAAAGTTATTCTGCAGTTTTAGTGCAGGGACCTGCGGTGACTCCTCCTCATTTTCAACAATTGTCCTATATTTATTTGTTTTAGACAAAATGTCCCTTTTCAAGTTGTCATTTTCAAAAATGTGATATACTTTGATATAATTTAAGTATTCATTGTGTATTCGTCCATGTATTTATCTTTCTCGCTCCAAGATTTCTCTCAGATGATAAAGTATAACTGTTCTTATATATCGTCCCTATCAGGTGAACATGCAACTTAAATGTATAGGTTATTTTCATGTTTTAACTTTAATAAAATTGTAATTTAAGCATAGCTATTCCTCTACAATCATTGGATACATGAAATCTTTTCAAAACCAATTAGATAAAAGCCAAAATGGATGTTTGCCAAGCTAATAACAAGGCTGTTTTTCTTAGTTCCTGAAAAGTTGACATTTTGGAGATACAAGGTTTTCACCCAACAACAGGCCAGAACTGGTTATGAATGTTTGAAAAACTTGAGTTAAGCTATTTCACCGAGTCCAGACAAACACCAGAAACACCTTACCGAGTCTGACTCAAGATGCTGCATGATCATTTTAAACTATTTCAGTTTTAAACATTTGTTTTCCAATGCAGAGGAAGCAGAAACCACGGAAGCCATGTTGTCTTCCTGTGTGTGTCTGCTGGTACCGACCTGTTTGTAGAGGCTCCTCAGTTCCCTGTACTGCCACAGTGTGTTTAACACCTGAGCTGCTGCCTTCACAACCTTCACAGAGAACCTGAGACACAAGGACACACACGGCTGGGTCAACAGCGTGGGAAGACATCGCACCGTTTATCTATACGGTTTCTTCTTCACGGTCGGATTACTCCTCATCACGTCACGAGCTCATGGATCATGGTACCTTTCATGAAAACATATATCTGATGTATTCTATAATCAAAGTGTCCTTCCAAAACAAAATATCCACCATATGCAGAAAGTGACACCTGCTTTCATGCAGGATGACTTTTCAGACCGAAGATAGTGAGTCTCTGCTTCGTACCCCTTCCCTCGTCCTTTGCTGATGTCCACCAGCTTCTCGATGCCTCCGCTGTCGGCGAAAGCTTTGGCGTTCTCCATGTTGCGGCTGGTGACCTCGTGCAGCGTGCAGCAGACCGACGCCACCGTCTCGTCCGACAGCAGCGAGGGACTGCCGCCGGGCAGTCGGTTCACCAGATCCCGCATGGCGTACTTCCCTGTAGGAGACGACACGGATACGGGCTTCGTTTAGATCAATGCTTTCCCAACCCAGTCCTGTATCTGCTGTCCTGCAGGTTCTTGTTCCAGCTCTATTCTTGTACACCTGATCCAGTTAAGGGAGACACACTTTCAAGGTAGCCCTGTTCGGGTTCATCTGTTTCTACTGCTCAACCAATCAGCATTAAGTGTTGTCTTCCAGTGTCTGTGTGTGTGTGTGTGTGTGTGTGTGTGTGTGTTTTTCAGTGTATTTCCAATAGGGTTGGGGTTTTGAAAGCATTTTATTGAATCTGAATCCAGTATTGAACCTGCTTATCGAATCCCAATCCTTTCGAATCCCCAATCAAACGTTTTTACATAATTTGTTTGGGAGAAAACGACAAATACATTTTCAAAACCACAGCACTCATGAACCTTTACGTGATGCTGCGTTGATACATGCTTATTCATCCCACTTGTGACCCCTGACCCTGTGACATCATCAGGGGGGATTACCATAAGGATTCGTTTGACTCGGGGATTAACAATGTTGCTAACCTGGAACCAGTTCCAAAACGGAACCAGGTAACGGAACCCACCCCTAATTTACAGTATGTGTGTCTGTGTGAGTGTTTCCAACTGTCTGAGTGTGTACGTAAGTGTGTATGTGTATCCTCCAATGTGTGTGTGTTCTTCCTGAAATATACTAAGTGTTTGCATTAGGTCTCTCCATCTATCCCTGTCAGTGTCTGTCTGTCTCTGTGTGTGTGTCTGTGTGTGTGTGTCTGTGTGGACCTATCAGCTCCTTGTTCCTGCTGTCCAGTGCCATGTTGCGGAGGGCGGTGGCGATGGAACAAACCACCCGGTCGTTGTCCATCCTCAGCAGCTCCACCAGGATGGGGAGACCTTTCTCCTTACGCACCGCCGCCCGGATGTAGGCCGAGAACTGGACGCATGCACGCACACGCACACACGCACACACACACACACACACACACACACACACACACACACACACACCCAGGTTGTTAAATGGACAGAAGTGCAGACTTTATCTCACAGATATGTCCTCCTTGGTGTCATTCTACCAACAAAGCTATTAGTTCACACTTCTGATGTCGAGGACATTTGTGCTTTTTGTAAATCGACTGAGCGCTTCGCTGTCGTCGTATGAAAACTCTTTTTTACGTTTCATTTTGTGCCAAAGCGCCTTTTAATAATTCAACTTACATGTTTTAACGTCCTATCTTTAGCTATTTTTATATTTTATTGTATTTGCTGTTCCTTTTTACTGCCAGATTGTAAAGCACTTTGCAACTTCTGTTTTGTGCTAGTTTGATTATTAATAGTTTGAAATCTAGATGAAAAGTTTGTACCGAACTTAGTTAAAAAATGTGCTGTATATTATACAAGCCATTAATTGTAAGGGGTAAATATAATAAGTAATATCACAACACTGTCATGGGACATTTTGAAAGCTGAGATATTTCAATTCTAAAATTCTTGGCTTGTGCCTTTCTGGTGGTAAAAAAAAAGGAGTCGTACCTTCCAGTTGCCAGCGGAGAGGTTTTGCAGCGACCCGGCGGC
>OMOT01089070.1:0-15739 GCA_900312575.1 Acanthochaenus luetkenii | reverse complement strand
TAAATTACCGGGCACCACCAGCCTTAGACCCTCAATGCATACAAGGAAAAACATCCACGAAAACCTTATTAGGTAAAAAATTGAAGAAACCTTGAGTGGGCCAGGCACCCGAGGATTTACGGCAACCGGCATGCCAGCATGGCTAGTGAAACAGGCTGGAATTCAAACAACGCAGCTACCAGTCCTGCTGAAGCCAGTTCATATGAATATTTGAAGGACTTTTATGAACAAATCTGTACAGATTCCAACGGGAAAAAACTGAAGAAACAAGTGCGAACATCAGCGACGTCATTTTTCAGCTAGCGACTGTAATGAAGTCAGTGGTGGAGCCACCAGCTCACTTGGAATAAATAAAATGTCCATTACATCTACAGTAAACCTTTACTGCACCTCTTTTACACTTTCTGCATAACACATTGTTTAAGTGGAAAAACATACATTGTTTTTTCTTGGCTTTTAAAAGTAATCTTGATTCTATAGTATATACAGTAATTCATTTAGTTTGGAAAGTGGGCATTGTCAAGCTCATGTACGGCTGTGTTGTTCGGCTCGTCCACACACGTTGTTGCAGCATAATATGACACACTGCGAAGCTCCTCTTCTACTTTGGCTCGGTAATCTCCATATACGCGTGGTAGTGGTAGTAAGTTCTCTGAAGCCCTTCCTCGCAACGGTGAATATCGTCCGGGACCGTGTCTTTGCGTCGTAACGGCACTCGTCATTTAATGATGTCTTCAAGACGTTTTATCATACGGAGCGCGTCTTACAAAATATTATTTTAGATAAAGTTCCTCATCTTGTCTTGGTTGGGCTGAGGTCTGTTCTAAGTCAGAGTCTTGCGGGGAGTTTCTTTCCATGTCACGCTCGTGTTTGTATGTTTTTCCAGTCCACGTGTAGAGAACGTAAAGCGTGGTCGGGAATGACGTAAAATACTGACGTAAAGCAGGTCTGCGGCTTTTTTTTGGCAACAATAGCGATATAAACAACAGAGGAAAATATCTACAACAGACATTTTTCTATCGTCCCAAGATATATATTGTCATATTGAGCAGCCCTAGTGCTGCCCATTCACCCCTTGTCTCATTTTTACTCAATTGTCTCATTGGTAAAGTTTTCTTCAACATTTTAGAACATGAAATTCTGAAATGGTCTTTGGGTTCTTGTTAGTTACAATTATTATTTTTTTGTCTCACTATTGAATTCACAGAGAAATTAGGACAGGAGAAGCTCTTTGAATGTGCATCTGCCAGTAGTTTCACAAAGCAAAATCTTATTCTAGCCCTCCCGTTTTCTCCATTTGTTTGTTGACATTTCCGTTTTTATTTATTGATTTATAACATCCGCAGAATCCTGCGGCGCAACTCCTGGTCCAATCATTTGTCACCTAGACTACTGCAATGCTCTTCTGGCTGGGCTTCCATCCTCTGCCTTCAGATCTCTACAGCACATCCAGAATGCTGCTGCCCGGCTGGTCTTCAACCAACCGAAATTCTCACACGTCACTCCCCTCTTCTGGTCACTTCACTGGCTTCCCATCTCTTCTTGCATCAAATTTAAGACACGTGGAACTGCCCCCCCTTATCTACAATCCCTGATCAGGTTCCAAACTCCGGCTCATCCGCCCCCCCCATTGCTACGTGGACTTAGAAGTCGCTCATCACAAGACCAACTTTTCTCATCCCTGGCACCACAATGGTGGAACGAGCTCCCCCTTCTATCAGAACGTCTGAATCGCTACACATCTTTCGCCGGAGACTAAAGACCCATCTTTTCAGATTACACCTGGACCCTACTTGAACTGACCTATCTAACATACAAGGGTATGATAGGTATAAAAAAATTCCTTCTAACTCTATGAATGCTACTTATTCCCATTGAAGGTTTAGCTGATGAAGACTGTGATATACAGTTGGTTTGACTACTGTTGTATGTAAATGTACTTACTGTAAGTCGCTTTGGACAAAAGCATCTGCTAAATGCTGTAATGTAATGTAATTTTATTGGTATAATTAAGGCACTTTGTAAAACTGTTTTAATAAGTGCTCTATAAAAAGATTGGACCTCATTCTTGGACATTTTCTTAAATGTCTTCTTACGAACTTCGTAAGACCAACCCTAAGAAAGATCCGGATTTATGAACACGTGGAAACGTGTTCTTAAACCTCCTAAGTGTTCTCAGCTGCGCTCCCCCGAATGAGGGATGCCACAGCTTAAATTTAATGCGCGTTCTCCTACACCTGAATTTGCATATATAAACTCCCCGCCAGCTCCTTATAAGGGAATGCAACCACAGGACCGTGTGCACACAGAATCCCTCCTCAGCGTACGATCAGTCTTACAACAGCAGTAGATATGCCATATTGTGTGTGTAGGCCTAGGGTGCAGACTTGGCCCTTGAAATAGCGTTGAGTGACCACTGATTATTGGATAGCATGGTTCAATTGACCTGATTGATGTTCAAGTCCACGTGCAAGTTCAAGGTTTTATTTGTCACATGCAACATCATACCAGTAAGGTGAGCAGTGGAATGTTTCTCCACTGGCTCTTACAATGTGCACACTAAGCAAGGTAACAATTATAAAAACAACAATAGAGAACAAGATGGTATACAGACTATTAAAACAAAATGGCAAATATATAGCCTATATGAAATGAATGGGATGTGCTGAGAGCAGATTAAATTGTACAGTTGAGTTAAATACATGAGTAGGCTCTACTTGTGGATCTTGATAGGTCCTATCAATATTATGTAGGCCCATATGATATATTTTAGTTATGGATATTCACATGTTTATTTACAGAATGTAGATGTGTCCATTCTATTCCACTATGGCTCTATATCCACACGATTGAGTTTAGTGCTTATTTATTTATTCACTGCCATTTGCAGTGTTTGTGTGGTGCTTTTATTTATTTTGTCACAATGCCTCGTAGAATCATGATTATAAATGTGAAATGTAATTGTTAATGATACAAATATTCTCGTATTTATTATTATAATAATTATTTCAATTCGAGGATGTCTGTAGAATTTATGTGAATGCAATCACCAATGATTTCTCACAAATTCAGCCCTTAAGAACATGGGCGCACTCCAATCTGGCCTATCTACGACTGCTTTTCCGCATATCTTAAATCCTGCTAAGAACGAATCCCAGATATGAAACCATTCAGGAATGCCAGAATGTTCCCGGGAACTTCGTAAGTGTTAAGAAGAAATGTATTCGTAACTTTTTCTTAACTGCGTTCAAGAATGAGGTCCATTGTTATTATTGTTATTATGGCCTTTGATTATTTGTACATTTTATTCTCAAGTAGACTGAATTTTGTGCGCATCTGCATTTTTTTCACATTAGGCCATTTTTTTCTATTTCTGACGGTGCAACAAGGTGCATTTAGTCAAGGGGGATGAACATTTTTGACAAACTGTATAAATGCACACATATCAGATGTTACCCAACTAGCTTTCGAACCAAGAATGAATCATAGCCAAATCTACACGACTCAACAGAACTACGATGTCACACTGTTCGCCGACAACAGTTAAGTACCCCATAATGGCAGCCCTCTGCTCCGGGCCCCCTAGCATGTGTGTGTTGTGCAATTACTTGTGTGTATCCGGGGGGGATCCGTGATGGGTTAAATGCAGAGAATAATTTCACTAGGTGTGTGCGGTGCTCTGTGCATGTGTGTGACAATAAAGGATAAATTATAAATTATTATTATTATTATTACCTCTGGAAGCGCTCCTGCTGCTCTCTTTGCTTGCGGATCTCGGGGAATTGCCTCTCGTAGTATTCTCGTGTTCGGCTGTCCTTGGCTTTGCGCCTGGGATTGTTCTCCATTCGCTCCACCTTCTTCTCCCAAGCTTCCATCAGCTGGTCATAGCGCTGGCAGATCTTTTGTTCCTGTGTACACAGCATGAACAATGGTCAACAGCTATATCAGGAGTAGGTGTCTGTCGCTATGGTAAGGGCCCAAAAAAATTAAAAACACTCTTGCCAGTGTGACAGACCAGAAGGTCAAACAACCTTGGATATAGTTTCACACATCATCAAGGACGCAAATAACCTCTCTCGCGTAGTTACATGGTCCTCTTACACCACTGACTAATAATGATTAAAAATACATCTAGAACTTTTGTTGCCATCTGCCACTGTTAAGACTTTGTCTGCATTGTCCTGCATCTGGATTACTTTACAGAGCAAGTGGCTCGCATTGGAAAGCAGAAGTGTTGCGAAAAATTAAGGCTGATTTGAGAATAAACTCATACATATTCCATCGTTAAATAAAATCTATCTGATCCCAAATCAGTACTATTTAGATGCAATTTATACAATGTCCTAATTTTAATTCAAGCAAGTGCAAGGACAACACTAGTTGTAAACATTGTTGTTTACTAGTTGGAACATTACTGTCTTAAGGACGTATACCGTAAACAGATTAAACATTTGGAGTGTTGAGGGTTTTTAACTTCCAATTGTACGTTTCTGATGAGGCAATGATAGAGCGCAGTTTGTTAGACATAGATGTAAAGATTGCTAGGCCACTAGAGAGGGACGACAAACTTACTGATGCAAAATCTAAACCATCGGCTAGCCAGCTTCAATGACTTCATGTCTCAAAAGTCGGGCAAGTTAACAAATGACAGAGGAGTTACGATGCCAATTTTAAGATCATGGCGATCAACGAAGCAGAGTCATCAAACCATTGTCGAGCAGCCAAGAAATATGATGTTACAGAATGTAATGTTAGAAGATGGCACGCCCAAAAAGACAACCGTCAAAGAAATGCTTGCCGCGGTTCCGCAAAGCGTCCACTTCCAGGAGATTGACAGGACGGTGTGTGAATACATGACAAAAAAATACATAACACCGGTATGGCCATTACCAGAGCTGTCATTCAGCTCAAAGCCTTGGAAATCGCCGAAGAGCTCAACATACATATTTTATTCAGATCTGTGCGTACTCCAGTCGTACGATCACTTCTACGCAAAGTGTGGAATTTATCAATTTGTACTTATACTTCAGAATGTACTAACATTTACGCACAGCATCCAGTGGTAGAACAGGGAAACTACAAATGGAAAGCATTGTAGCGAGTGAATGCAATAACATGCATCAAACAATTACGACATCTACGATGTTTCAATTAAGTAATTAACTTAGAAACAGCCATGTAGCGCTGGGTAACTGGTGTGAACATCTATAAAAGACAGATCTGTGACAGGTGTTTCTAAATTAATGTAACATGGCTCATCTCTCATTACTGAAGATTTGTCACACTGTGTTCCACAGGGAGCATCTTCAGAGACGCTGATCTATCTGCTGAAAGCACAGAGCGGCTTGTAAGTAGATACCACTCGCCAAAACATAGTTTGCTTGAGTTATGACCTGATTTGGTTCTGATGTTGGAGCAACTAACTAACCACACCAAATCCTGCGCTCATCCACATCCTGTCCACCCGGAGGGTTTTTGGCCACCGGCACGTTCCAGCATGAGATTGGAGATAGATCGGGCTTTTCCCAGCCCTCAGTGCAGCAGTGTTGGATGCCATAATTTATCTGAGGCTGAACTACATCCAGTTCCCTTACACTATTCCACAACAAGCTGAGATCCAGCGGGAATTTCATTTCATTACGTTACATTACAGCATTTATTCAAAGCGACTTAAACAGCATCATATACCGTAGACATACCACATATACATAATACATCATATACTAATGACATCATACCATACAACACACAAACTCATGTCTTTGGACTGTTGGAGGAAACCCACCGCAATTTCACATCATCGCTGGATGTCACAATATAACCGGTGCAACAGACTGAACCACGTAGCAATTTCAAAAAAACTTTCATTATGTCAACAGAAAGGTTACACTGTAACTGTACAGTGATGTAGTATTAAATAAAAAGGACCAACAGCCTGAACAAAACTCCATCAGGTCCTCCTCTATTTCTGTTAGTTTATTAGCTTCTCTCTGTCATTATTCCAGTGAGAGAAAAAAGCCTGAGTCACGTGGCATTTAAAGGGTTGTTTTGGTAAATCGGGGGCGTTTCAGTATGTAAATGACCCAAATATGCACAAACACTCTGGTTTAGACCGTGTGGGATTTATCAACGTTGATTACTTACTGTTGTGCGTACTTAGACAGGTTCTAAATTTTGTTCATAGGACAATATTTAGAACGTTGTCGAATGGTTGATGAATGAGGCCCCAGGGCTCTGAGCTGAAATGCAGACAGACTCCTCTATGCACCTCAGGATCTGAATTGTGTTTGCAACAGTCTTTCAAGTTGCCAAACTCAGCTGGTTGCCCAAGGCATTATTTGTTCATATTTAAGATAAGACTATTTTTGTTTCCAAGTAGCTTTCAATAGCAGCAAACCTTACCATAATTTGTTGACAATGTGTCTGACAAGAGTGTAATTCTACAGGAGGCTGGGGGAAATAAATGATCAAAGTACGGTCTCGGTTTTCAATGCAAAAAGCCAAAACACTGCAGATGTTTATAAAAAAAATACAATTTAAAATTTAAACCAGCCAGAGAAACAATTAAAATGTTCAGTGAGGAGATGGAAAGAGTCCTGTGTACAGAGGACAATGCAGCCTTGTTTCCACTCTCTGCAGCGAGGGCCAAACAATCTTTTCATCTTCCTCCTGGATGGAGCCATGTGCACTATTGCCATTGTTCAAAGTGCAAAAGGTCTGTCTGACCCTGACAGAAAGCAGCCAAAGAAAAGTTACATTCACTGAGCCGTATATAAAAAGAGCGAAGTGCTTCGACATGGGGTGATTGTAGCATATTTAACCATGGCTCCCTGATAAGAAAGAGGAGTCATTTTGGCCGGCATGTTTCTGTGATCTCTTCTTTGATATAACACTTTGTTCCATTGCCCATAAACACACTGGAAAGTTCAATTGATCAAGCTTTTGGCATACACAATACATGAAACATTTCAACAAACATAAGTTGAGGGAATTTAAGGTGTTTCCCCATGTACTGTAAAATAAACACTGATAAAACAGTACATTCTAAATTAATGGGCTTGACTGCACCCCACAGCTACTCTACATTTCAAACTAGAAGTGTGGAGACCTAGTAATTACAAGAATTTGAGGTGCTGCAAATATGAGGAATTCTAAAAAGCAGCATTAAACATTCAGTGAGCTCTTTAAGAATTTAAATCACTAATGTTTTGGATCCTTTCTTTTTTATTACTCTGAAGATGAAATGACAATGACTGAGGCTGAAGTGGAGACCGTCAGCTGTAATTTCAGGATATCTTCAGCTATATTAAATGTACATTCAAAGACATAAAGACCCCTCTTATGTATTGTCAAGTACAAGTAGTATTAGGAACAAATAAGATTCAATTCAATAGAAAAAAATCATTACATGGTAAAAGTCTGTAACCCATCAACACACCATACTCTTAACACTGCACTGTCTCTTGTCAGCCTTTCTGAAGTATTCAAAATTACAAATGTAAAAGCCAGCAAAACTTGTGGGCTTTGTTGAATTTATGCAGTGTCAATTTATGACTGTGCCAATATAGCTTTAAGTAAACAGGAAATCCCAATAATATTTCCAATGGTCAGCTGAGGTCATTTGAGTGCAGACAAAGCTCGGGTGTGGAGCGTTTATTGCCATGGCCTTGTCCATAAGGCTGTCCATGGGTATGGGGTGCGCCTCAATGTTGCATTCTAAGCATTCACAACAAATACCTGGAAGTTCCTTCCTCACCATGCTCCCCTAGCAGCAGGGATACTTACCCTTTGTTTACGAGCATGGTTCCTCCTCTTGAAAAACAGAATCAGTTTCTTCCTCATGACTTGATTGCTGCAGCAAGAGAACAAAATAAATTCAGTGAAATGAAGATGATGCTATGTTAATGTTATTTGCATAGTCACTATAGTCATTAACATATTGACGACATGATTATCCATTTTAACCTGAAAGCACAAACATAATGCATAAAAAGATCATGCCCTGCGGTTCATCCAAGCGTTTCCCCAGTGAAGTAACAGTCAGCGTCAAGTCAATAGGCAAGGAGTTATACCATACAAGAACAATGCTAGACTTTATGAATCCAGACAAATGCTTCCAACAAGTTCAAGACTATCTATGCAGATTAGAAAATTATTTGAGGTAGCCAACTTAATTTCCTTTCTAAAACCAAGTAAAGCATCATGGTCTGTTTCATTGTTTATTTGCACTACAGCAGGTACAAAATACTGGGAACTTTTTTTGTTTGCACATGATGGTAGCCGTGGGGAAAGAAAGAAAGAAAGAAAGAACACTCAGAGAGTTGACCCTGACAGTGTGGTCAGTACAGCAAATTCACACAGAGGTGGTCTCTGCCCTGATAAAAGGCTGAACCAGATGGGCCACTCTCATGGTACATACTGATAAGGGCTTCATCCTAGACAGCCTGACCTTCAACCCCACCACACCCCAGCCTTTAACACATACACACAGACAGCCACACATACACACAGACACACCTTCTTTTACTTCCTTTCTCAATCCCTCTCCTTGGTGCGAGTAGGGCAAACCAAACAGGTCACTCAGCTATCAGAATAGACAGATAATTATAAGATGGGTTTCTCTGGATGAGGTCAACATTATCCCCAACCCTCAGCTGAGATACCTCTTATCCTGTTAGTGTTGTAAACATCATGTCCTTCTTGCATTATGCAAGGCCTACAGATGTTCATGAAATGGAACAAAAGACGATACTCACGTCTTGATGTTGTCATGGTACACCTTTGTGTCCGATGGCTGATTGTACAAGGGCTAAGAAGGAACAAAGGCAGAGCAGAGACAGGTAGTGGATTAATCATTAGCTATTAGGCAAGCAGTAATATATAACATGTTATTGGGCTAAGCATAATTTCTTACTCAAACCTTGCACAAGAAAACTGAATAACTATTATTAACCACAGAATCACGTACCAGTTCAACCTTGGGACCAAAACCTTCCAGTATTTTATGGGCCTCTTCAGCTTTTTTCTGGGAAAATGAATAAGAATTGATTAGAGGCAATAGAAAGAATTATGCACTCCTAAATCAAAACAATTACTCTTCATTCATAAATCAGCTCACAGTGTGGGCACTGGACATCAACATATGAGCATGTGTTGATCTTGACTAGTAGAACTACTAAAAGCAAATGGACAATGTTATTTTAACAAAATATTTTTCCCCATAACATACGACTAAAGATCAATGCAACATCTATTTAATGTTAGTATAATATTTATGAGAATGGCTGCAGTATAAAAGAGAGCTTCAGTTAGCAATATACCTAAAAGCAGGCCATGTACTGTAAACAAAGTGAGGAATTAGCCTTCACACTGTAGCTCCTGATCAGAGGTGTGATCAGGAGTGCAAAAAGCAAGGGAGAATTGTTTTTTTTCAATTAAATAAAAAGACTCCCAATCATAATGAATAATGTCCAGCAAAATAAAACAGCATGAGCTTCTGCAAATGATATATTAAAAATAAAGCAGCTGCACCTGCCTGAATGGAGAGATGCATGAAAGAAATAGAGAAAAGAATGTTCCCGCTGTAGCATAATTAATAGGGCTGGCAATGACAGCTCTTCTTGATCACAGCAGATTGTCTGTTCTGCAAGCTCAACAGAATGATCTTGAATAACTCTTTATCCTCTCTTTTCAAGACCGTTTTGGTCGCATATGCTCCCTAAATTTAGTCTGTGCGACCTCAAAATATAATTGGGAGCATCTGTGCGAGTGTAAATAATTGTTCCGGTGTGGTTTTGTTTTTCTTCACTTGAACGTAACCTTTTCTGTACATTAGCTAGTATGCCTTGTGACAGGATTGGTTGAGATTAGCCTTCAATCACTCCATTTCGCGGCTAGCTAACGTTATCGAAAGATAAAAAGATTAAGCGAACGATTACGGCATAATTTAGTAACGTTAGTAATGTAACTTAGTCGCTGTGGCAGCTGAAACAGTTGATGGTGATGTGGCTTCACCAGCAGAAAAGAAGGTGAACAGTTTTCGGAGAGCAGCTGAAGGACTTTGAATGTCTTCAGTATGAGAGTCGCAATTAACGTATCTGTACATTGTGACGCCTGATGTGACGGAGATCACAGGTAACAGCGTTTACAACGGAGTCGACACAGTTTAAGCGTGAGAGCTTAACTAAGTATGGAGACGAAACACATGTGACAAGGTGACGAAGAGTTCAGGTTCGATTGATCAGGCAGTTATTCAACACCGATACCATTCACGAGCGCACCGCTGCTACAGTTTCGTCAGCTCAGTGCATGTCGGCCATCAGTGATTCAGTTCACTTGTCAGCGTTTCTTATTGTACATGTATGTTGGTTTTCTATTTTAATTGTTATTGTAATGCCGATAATTTTATTAATATATGATTATATTGTAACCCATGTAAAACGGATTTGTAAGTCAATAGCATGTTATGGAGTTGTGGAGGTCCACTTCTTGTTGGACCATTTTCAGACTGTACTGGAAAGGTACAACATGGAAATGATTACAGTAATCAAAATATATTGTAAAAACCAACCAGTTACAGTTGGATTGTATTTCATTAAGAAATGGCTGTATTATGTTTTGCTGCCACTGAAAGCTTCTACCCTGATAATTATATTTAAATTATTTTAGCTTCAGAACATCCTTCATCTAGTAAGGATCATGTTGGTCCTGCCTGTGTCCTCGGCGCAGTGTGAGATGGGGTTCTCCACACTGAAGTGCATCAAGTCGGACATCAGATCTGCATTAAACCCCAACACGGTTGAAGATCTGATTTGAATCAGTGTAGAGGATCCTCCTCTGGAGACGTTGGATGCCGCGGTCTCAGTGAAGAGATGGATGGAAGAGGGACAGAGAGCCAGGATATTGCGTAAAGCCCCAGTTGTGGCCTATTGTGCGTTTTTAAGGCTACTTTCACAGTTTTTTGTTACTTGTAAGTCGTACTGCTATGTTGTCATTTTTTATTTAAAATGTTTTTGTTTTTTTACTTATGTTGTTGGTGCTCCTTGCATTTTGGTGGGTGCTCCTAATTTTTGGCTGGTGCTCCTAACTTTTGAAGTTGAGCGCTGTACATAAGCCTGGGGCAGCTTTCCTGCTAAAAGGGCTGACTGGGAAGGAAGGTATGTCTCAGAACTGTCCTGCCACAACAATGTCTGACAGACATGAACTACAGTAAAACACGCACACACGCATTCAAGATGCACTTGAATATTATTTCTGAAAATGTAAATACTACTCTGCCAAATTCACTACTTCTGACTTTAAAAGTGCATAGAGAACATCTAAAAAAGAAAAGAAAACAAAGAATGGCTTCAAATGGTTAAGTTAAAAAAACAAAGCACAAAACAAAAATGGACAGCTGAAGAGAATGAATGCTTGTTGGTGGTATGTCTTGTTGTCTGAAGCAGATGACAAACCCTGTTCTCGTCGTAGATGATCTGGACTATGCTGCGGTGCTTGTGCTCCACTGGGGGAGGGGTCACTGGCTTTTCTGGCTCCACTGGCTTTGCCGCTTCCTCCTCCAGTTGTTGCTAAGAGACAACACCAACACAAAATATTTTGAGCCAATAGCATACAAGCAAAGACACACAAATCCTACACAGGAAAAAAATATCGGAAGCTTACTTTCTTCTATAGAAAGGAAGCCCAATTAGAAACTGTGCACGGTTTTCATTTGTATACATTTTTTATCCACAGCAAATGGTAACTGGGAAGGAAACTCGGCTCCGATTACAGCTTTTGATATCTGAGGCCCATGCTGGTGTTATCAGATTATTCCCTACCAGTTTGTTCAGGCTTAGCTTTTTATTTTTCTTCAACAGAACTGCATTTTTCTGCCATTGGGCCATGGTGACAGACAGCTGAACCGCTGTGGTGAGTGTTTACAAGTTAAAGGTTATATAAACTAACAGGGGCAAGATTAGGAGCTCCTGAAATACATCAAATAAACAAATAAATCCTTGAAAATCTTGGGAAAAGCTGGCTGGAAAACCTAGCAGTAAATAGTCTCTCCCCCAGGGAATGTAAGCTGACAAGTTCAGCTTACATTCCTATCTAATGAGATGGAACTCCAAAAAGATATCAGGAGAAAAACAACCACCAAAAAGCTTTAAAAAAAAGCTAATGCTCCCTTCAAGGGGATGTCAAGACATGAAGATGGGATTGATAAAGCAAATAAGCCATCAGCCATAGAAATTAATTTTTCTGGGAGCAGCTAATTGGGAGCACATAGATGCTTGCTACGCTACACACCTATATAAGCATTTTACAGTCCATGAGATTTGCCTTCAAATGCTGCAGGTGCAGACAGTGTGCTTATTAAAGCCCCTCGCTGAGAGGACTAGCTAGCCTGTAGGGCTTAGCAGGAGCCCCCTCAGTAATGCTGAGGCCAGACTGTTTTCACACAAGCCCAACAACAGAGCAAAGACTGAAAACCAACTTTCTCAAGATTTATTTAAATATTTAATTATGTGTCGTTAGCAATAGAGCTGGGTATCGTTAGGATTTTATAGATTCCGGTGCCATTTCCAATTCTTCTTATCGATCCGATTCTTTATCAATTCCTACTGTATAAATTGTCAAGGGTAAAAGACATACATCTTTAGTGGAGTGAACTTAGTTTTATTACTCAAGAAAGACATTGCTGAGTAGTTACTTTTGTCTCAGAATAACTTTTCAAATCAGCTAAGGCACATTTGGCAAAATGTCTTACTTGAGAAAACACAATCCAAGAACAAGTGAAAACATTTCAAATAACTGGATTCCCATTTGTATTTACCACTTTATTGGGTCATTCAAGTCACCCTTAATTACATTTATTACAATGGTGTGTTACTGATGTTTTATAAAAGCAGTAAACCACACAACTCGTGGCTTGCTGCTTAATTGAAACGGAAAGTGTAATTGTAGCCTGTGCCAACTGTTCTCACACAAGTTAAAGAAGATCCATTGTGTCCAAAGCATGTTAAAAGATAATTCCAGCTATTTTCAACCTGGGCCTTATTTTCTTAGTTTTTGCCCAAAAAGCAATTAAAACACATCCTTTCAACACTATAACACGTACACTACAATGTGACCTACCTACGTCAAATTTTCCGATTATCCATTGCCCGAAACGTGCATATATTGCAGTATGTTATTTTAACTAGCGTGACCTAGTCGGCAAGAAGAAAATTCAAGTACTCGTGTTCATGTCATAGCAGATGTTCTGTAAATAAGAACTGCGACTGGGGAAAAACTGTTCACATCAATCTCATAGTGGTGATTACAAGAAGGATATGTGGGAATTTTTGCAGGCTCCAATATCTCCCGCAAGGCGTCATGAATTGTTGAAGTGTGTCAACACAAGCGATAAACATAGCAGGGAATCCACCAATGTCGGCAGTCCAAGGTATTACAAATTTAAATCATCAGTTATATTTACACTAATACAATCAATGATACTTGAGAAAAAATATATCTGCTGTAGTTTGTTTGTGGTTGATTTCAAATTCATAAATACAAATGATTTTGGATATGGGCGAACGAGTAAAGAACACTTTCAAGTGAAGCAAAGAAATGCCTTTCTACCAGCAGCTAGCAAAATAGACAAGGAAGTGTGTGAGCATAGGGATGTTAATGATTAATCGATGATCAATAAATCACCATTAGGAATTTGATCAATCAATCATACTAGGGGTGGGCAGTATAACGGTTGAACCCGTAGAAATCTGTGCCACGGTAGAGATTTGACTCTACCTGATGTATGTAAAAATACTTTTTCACATTTACAAATGTAACAGCTAGCGAACTGCGTGCTGCCATTAAAACATAATAAACTAGTTTGTGGAAAAAGACGATGTCCAAAAAATGGCCAATTACTGGCTCCTAAAAAATAAACACTTGAGTAGTGCAACGTAAACTTTGACGTAAACAAACGCACCCTTTCTGAAGAAGACGCATTGGTGAAATGGAGGACAGTAAGTGTGGTGCGGGAGCTCCTGTTCCCGATGCAAACCAAGAAGGATAATTAGTTTGAAAGAAAGATGCTAAGGGTTTAAAAAGTCGGACCATGAGCAGAAAACGATTATCTGCAAGCGATGTCGCGCGAGAGTTGTAGCAATCTGTGTTATCACCGCAAAACAAAACATATCTGCGAGTATGAGGAGAGTACTAGGATACGCACAGACTGATTGATTGAATGTGATGCCAGGTCGAAAATACTTCAAGGAAGAACTTCGTAACATGACACAGTCTGCTACTACGACCAACCTGTGGTCGAGCCGCACATCGGACCCATATGAGTCTAACGGTGTACTTTATCAACAATGACTGGAAGTTGAATAGCAGATGTCTACAGACATCATATTTCCCGGAGGACCACGTGGGAGAAATGATTGCCGAGGGCCTGAGGGAGGCCCTGCAGTCCTGGGGGCTGAAAGAGGAGCGACAAGTGTGCATGACAACGGACAATGGATCAACATCGTCAAAGCACTGCAGCTAAATGACTGGACAAGACTTCAGCATTTTGGACACAGGCTTCATTTGTAAGTTTGAATAGTTATTGCAAATAATAATTCCTTTATATAGAAAAATAAATTGTCCAGCTCTATGCCATGTGTGAGACATATTTTACTGTACAAAAAATGCTAACATCCCTGTTGACTGTTGATATTGCAATTTCATTATTCTATTATAATGTTTGATCTAATATTCAAATACATATTGAGCATCATAATTCTGTTTTGGTGCTGTCGAAATAGCACATCTTGAATGTTTAAATAAAGCATTTTCTATTTTCTATTTCAAAAGCAGTTTTTCTATATATACAGTAGATTAATAAATGAATTGGCCTTCAACGTGGCTGAGGATCAGATTTTTTTAAATTGCTTACAATTTGCATTCCTAGTAGGGTTGCAAATTCTAGGGAATTTCCTTGATCGATAGTCACCAACGTTAATGAACGACCAGTCGATAACGAAACAGCATCTCAATCATAGCTTTATTGAAGAATTTGATAAACACGCCTGTTTCATGGCATACACAAATATAATTATGAACTTTGTTTAAGTATGATATTTTAATATGGCTTGGGAAGTTGCGCTCTCTTCCGAGGCGAATCAGTGACTAACACATCCGTCTATGACATACAAAAATGAGATGAGACTTAATTAGAAACGTACATTTGCAAAATGATGATGAAATAGATAAATAACGTTTTTGAAAACAAAGCTATAATAGAGTCCCTCTTGAAATGAGAAAGCTGCAACAAACTACGGCAGCTCAGGCCTCAGTTTAAAACTTAAACTGCATAAGTGCAGTAACTACCCAAGCCTGTTGATTTTTAGTTAAGAATATAAGCATGTGTACGTGATATGGGGTGAGTCGTGTGCGCAGTCGGTTTACAGTGAGACCAGCTGCTGACAATACGCGTTACGATGGGACCGACGTCCCAGGCAGCATAAGTAGCGGAGCGCTAACTTTGCCAGCCTCGGGAATCTTCCTCCGTGGACTTTCCACCAATCTGTGGGACTGACATTTAGCGGTGGTGGAATGTCCTTCAGAAAGTTGTCCACTTCTGTTTCCATGTCGTTGGTGCGGGTGAAGTAGTGGCATTGCATTAGCATTGCGTCTCACAGGCGGAGGCCTGGATTCCTGGACTGCAGCACTGGCTGTTTTATTGTGTTGAAAAGACAAGTTTTAATCACTTTTTGGATTAAATTGT
>OMOT01089069.1:10960-28246 GCA_900312575.1 Acanthochaenus luetkenii | reverse complement strand
AGCACGTGCCCCGTCAGGATGAGGGCCAACTCATTAGCATTTTGCAGCCTTTGGTTGGGGGACGCTTTGTCATGTGACATAAGGGTGGGGCTGGGGGGGAGCAGTAAATGTAAACAGTGCTTAGCACACCACACACCCGGTGCTATCTTTATGACTATTAGGCAAATAAGGATAGAAAGTATGGTGGAGAAAGCTATGTCTTACTGTGACGTGATTGTGTTTATACCTGCTTGCTCGTATTTAATGAAATGTTACAAATAAATGCAAAAAGCAGAAAAAGTCAGTGTCTTCTTGCTTATTTTTGTTGAGAATTATGGAAGGGGTGGAAGATTAGTGGTTGCAGAACGACGTTTCTCCTGTCCCAGTCAGTGAGACAGACAATATTTATTGAATACATCCAGATGGAAGAGAATTTTGCTCTCGCAGTTTCTTCTATGCTTATCCAAGATTGCGCCACATTCTGGCATGAGTTCTGACATCCTTTCCTGGCCTTGCATATTGCTGTCATGTGAGAACTGAAGAATATATTATTTTTGCATCATTTCTCTAATATATTCCAAGAACTCATCCAAATTATTTAGCAACATGCATGTCCAAGGATGTCCAGGACCTTATTCCAGAATAAGATGTCATGTGCTTTTCAGGCCCCAAGTAACGCACAAATAATGCAATTATCTTTGCAGTGCTCCTTTATGTGTGTAACAACCACAAATGTGTAACGCTGTATTTTCTGAAATCACATTGTACTTTCTCATACTGGTGTCATGGTTAGCGTGTTTGAGGATGTCAAATTTGGATGATTCTGTGTCCAATTTGTAGTGCGCTAATGAGTGACATTCTGATTCATTTGAAGGGTTGTGCTAAAACAGTACCACTACATACAGCTCTGCCAGCCAATCCGAGATATTGGCTGGGTGCAGACTCTAAAGCAACACCTGTGGGGCTGTGCACTACCCAATCCCAGGTAATCATAATAACACAAATGTGAAGAAACTGACCACAAGCCACAAACGCCACTCATTCCCATTCATACATGCTCATGGAGTTATGATTTCCTTCAACAGTTTTCTATTGCAGTGGCACAGTTTTGTTTTCTTCTCTGGTCTATTCCCCAGGTCATAGCCCCTCTGTATTTGTCTTCCATATGGCCGGTAGTGTAGGGGAGTGAACGGGGCCGTCTGAACGCCTGCTGTCGCATCCTACGTGTAAGGTCCCTCCCTTAAGGAGGCCTTGGGTTTAGTCTAGTCATCACTGGCCATCCTGGAACCCGTCGGCTGCTGTGATGCACACGCTGCTCTTGGTTAAAAAATAAATAGGGCAAACAGATTGCATGGCTGCATAAACCTAATTGTTGAATTATTCACCCGGATAAGTAGAGTGGAGATCACCAGTCCCTCTCTATTTATGAGGCAAGCAGGTTACTCATACCCCTGCAATCACTGTCTACATTATCACCAGATGTAAAACTAAAATATGATCAATAGAGCAAAGGGCATCACTGGAAACCTCTTCATACTGTGTTTGCATTATAATTATCCATTTTTCATTTTAGATCAATTTTGAGATTTTCTAGAGCATGCTGTAATTGTTTTCTGTGGGACTTGCAATCTGACTGTTACACTACATCTAGCACATCTGTTCAATGTTAGCTTGAATATGAGATTAACTGTAATTGGGGTATGCATGAATGGGATGAGGGAGGCGGCTCCATTTTGGAATTGTAATTGCATGTTGACAATCTCATTACGATTCAAATGTGATTTAGACTAGATTCTCCCATAGATCACAGTGTCTTGTAGCTCTCTCTCACAGAACACCCCGAGACCCTCATTGCTCCGTGAGTATGATGTAGTTTGTAATCCCATTGCAATTAAGTGATCGGATCAGAAGATGGATTGGATTTAAACCAGCTGCCTATATTGATCCCAACGTAAGGCGGCCCAGTGCATCTTCAGAAATAAACCAAAAGCTTTACTTCAATTCAGCATCTCCACTCTTACCATGGGATTTGTGCTCTTATTACGTTTTCAAAATTATCTACGGCATGATTTATTTGTCACATGATCCTACCAAGATTGTCTTGAGCTATTTCTTTTATGTAACAAGGCAAAAAGGTTCAGGGTGTTTTGCTACTTCGTCTCTTATTGAGTTATCCTTCTGATGTTCTCCTCCGAAATGAGTGGTCACAGGGTGCTCAGCTCAACTCAGCCCAATGACTTGTGTTGTTCGCCTCAGACAAATGCCTCATCACGTGTCTCTTTCTGTCTCCTTCTTCTCTGGTGTCTTAACTATGTGCTGCCTCCTAGAGATGCTAAAGAGGAGGTTCTCCAACCCAGTCATCATCATTCCCAGGGTGCCGCTGGAGGAGAACCAGAACCGTTGGTGGAAAGACCCGAACCTCAGAGGAGCGGCGGAGTTGTACGCTTTGACCTAGATGTACAGCAGACCGACTAGATCTGCTAACGGGGAGGCCACTACACCATATACAGAGACTGCTGCTCTGTACTGTGCATATCTAGTATAGATAAAATAGTTGAATCCCACTGAAACCTTCGCTATCCAAGAGGAAACCCACATACCGTAGGACCCACGCATGTTTGAAACAGCTTTTGCCTCAGAGGTCATAGCTGTTCGATCCAAGGCATTATTGCAAAGGTGCTACATCCATTTCTGGTTACATGCTCTTGTTTTAATATTATTTAATAATATGTTTTATTGTCAGTAATGTTAGAAATACCACACCGTAACAGGCTTATACAACGATTATCCCAAAAAAAACCTGTACTGTACATCGATCAGTTCTAGTGTAAATAAATTAGCATAACTTGCACATTGCCAAACTGTATTGTCGTTTTTTGTTGTTGTATGGTTCTGGCAGCGGGGGGTTATATGGCCTCAAGGGAGGGAGGCAGAGGAGGAAGTGAGGAAGGTAGATGGACATAGTTAAGCATGCAGCACAGACAGTGGACTGCTACTTATCATGTATGCCAATCTTAAGGCGCTTGTTGCAGAACCACAATGATTGACAGCCGGACCGATAGCTCCGACCCGTGTTTAGATGTTCTCATTTAGCCCAATCATGTTTTCCTTACTGCCTTAGAGTAGTTCAGAGCGGAGCGTAGTCACAGCTCATGGAGATCCACTCAACAGGCGGGAGAAATGTATATATAAAGAGCCAAGAGATAGGTTACACACTTCAATTAAAGATTTTTCACTATTTACATATGTCTACTGAACTGAAGATAATCTTACAGTCGGTCCAACGCTGAAATGGGGTGACCTTGTGCCAAAACACCTGTACTTAAGCTGTGCATTTGATATGGCTGAAAATACCCTGAAATTTAAACCTACAAACTGCATTTGAACCTCATTGTCATTTCAAATCTAAAGTAGCAAGACAATATGTCACCGTCCAGATCCCCTCTTAAGTGTCCAAGTTAGATAAAAAAGGAAAGAGGAGTGGACTACCCACTTTCCTTAAAAAAACACACACACCATTTTTGCAAGGAACGTTTGGCAGCCCTTTTGGGTGCCGGGTTAAGGCCGACGCTCGTGTTTCATTAATGGCTTACGGGCCAGAAAAGAAAAGTGGTGTGTGCATAAGTGACAGAGAGATTGATCCTCAGTGTGGATGAGGTTGTGTGACTGGGGGTTTGGGGGTTTGGGGAGGTTCAGCTGTTTCCTTGTCACAGTTTATTTTGCTCCTCATTAGACTGGCCTCTCTCTGTTCCTGCTATTAGGTTTACGGGAAACTGTTAGATGATATGTGTGACTATGATTACATCCCCTCACTCGCCCACTCAATCACACACACACACACACACACACACGGGCAAAGAAACACGCATACACACGTGTGGGGTGCACTCTTCATCAGCAAGGCAGCCATCTTGATAAAGAAATCACAAGTAATTCAAAACTCAAAAGAGCACATTGCTCACAGAGCAGAGCATCAGCTCTCTTGTGTTACCACTCACTTGCTGGCAGTCCAAAGGGGTCTGAACTGGGTCTGGGAATATTATGGGCTACACAGAGTCTCAATTCAAACCACATATCAGACACTGGCATCACGGGGGCATCAAGTGACGCACTGGACCAACAAAGAGTAGAAATCCAAAAAACACATGTTAGAATCGTGTGATGAATGGAGTAACTGCAATGAAATGCCTCATGGGCATAAACAAAAGCCACATAACAAGTGGCAGACATTTTATAACAGTCCCTCGGCTGCCCAATGGCGTAATTACATCCCTCACAATTGAGGACTGTAATCCATTTGAGGTAATTACACTGCACAGGTGCTTGGAGGAAGGTCTTGGCCGGTCTATAAACAGAAAATATAGACGCTAAATAAGTAATGACCTGTGTGAGTTGAGGCCAGTCTGAAAGCCTTGAGAGATCGCTGCACACACACCCACACACACCATAAGGCAAGATGAATGACTGTGTCTCAGAGCCACCTTGACCTGGATGAACAGAAAGACGGATGTGAGGAAGAGGGGGAGGAAAGAGGAAGGATGGCGTGGAGTGACGGATCGTATTGCAGCCATTATGAAGGATGTGGCTCAACTGCTTTCCGGAATACAGATTTTTGGATGAATCGTGTGCGTGTGTGTGTGTGTGTGGGGGGGGGGGGTATTTACATTTCTCCTCCACTGCACTTCCTAATCCCCGAGGCCTGATGTATGAGTTTGGGTATCACTCCCCAGACACCCGTTTCTCCACTTAACAATGGGGGGTTCTTGGAGAGCGGCTCGGGCCACTGCCTCAGTGTGTGGAGGCTATAAATGATCAAACACCTGCTCTCAACCAGGGTAGCAAACACAGCTGTTTTTGACGCACACGTGAAGGTAAATCCATCCAGAGCAGATTAATTGCACGCAACGCATTTGCGTCAGAGGATCTAGATAAAGTGTTTTCATCAATAAAGAAGGCACATTTCAGCAGACTTTAGGCTTAGGGAACAGGCTTTGAACTGAAAACGTTCCCCGCTCTTCTGATAGTGCTCCCTTGGTCGCTGCTGCGCTCCCTCCCTCCGTCACTGCGTCCCAGCGCTCGGCCATTGCCATGGAGACGGCTTGCCAGGTCTCAGACGGTGAGGCCGAATGGGTTAATTAGGGAGCCGGGACGGTTGTAGCTCTCCAGATGGTAAGCCCTCCTTCGTCACCAGGGACCACCCCTCCCAGCCCCTGGAGGGCTCACCTCTACACAGAGAGACACACAGATTACAGGGCTGCATTTATGACCCCGTGATCAACAATAGGGATTATGGAAACTCTAGAAAGCAGGATCCTCCTCTTCAGTTCTGCTCAGCTGAGGAAGGCTTACCAGAAATCACAGATTAGATCAAAGAGAAGAAAACAAATATATATATGTGCTTCATGTGGAGCAAATGACAAGTTGATTTGTCTTAGACTATATATTCACAGTCTTTTCCTTGCACGTTGTCCCCTGAAAATATTGTAAAAACATTGTGTTTTCTCTATGCAGGCAGGAAGCCATTTTGCAGTGATGTTTTCACTGCTGAAGAACTGCATCACCCTCAAGTGTCTGGATTCATGCAGGACATGAAAAAGTATTTATTTCAGGTAAGTTTATTGTCATACCAATTGCAGTACAGATTTATATTTTGTACAAGTGAGTATAGAATAACATTTCAGATGTATAACACACTATAAATTCTTACATTTGACACAGTATAAAAATAGCAGCTAAATGAAAATAAAGTGATAACTGTGCTTATAATATAATCATATTTGTGTACTGCATATTTCACTATATGATGATGATGATTTATACAAAGATATGCAATACAAACTAGTTTAGTGCAAACAAAGTACATGACATTTGCAGCAGAGCATGGCAATAAGTCAAAATGGGAGCCTGATGTGCATTTTATCCAGTGAGGTGAGTCAGGTAGGGAAAAGTTTTCAGCATTCTGAATTAGTTTGGTGAAATGTTTCTCCAACGTTAGACAGTAAAAAAAAACGACGACTACCCATAAAGGTGTGGGACATGATCACGGTCAAATTCAACCACAGAAAACATGATACTAGAAACAGCATGAATAGAATAGATAGTACCTTTTTTATGCATATATTCTACCATACACTATTTCAGACAAACCACATAACTCATATCATACAGCATAATGAATAGTGTTTTTTTTCCACATGTCTACCTAATTCCATCCCCAAATCAATGCAACATCCTGGTATTTTCTATATAGGGATGTTGGAGACACATTTGTCAAGTAATTCATTTTCAAATGCAGTATATAGTTATGTCTTACTGAACAGCAGACTCTACGCAGTATAATATACCTTTTAGACATTATCGAATGTGATCACTGCTTTACTGTTTGACATTGTAACTACAATGGCGATGTGTGTAATTGTCACAGTTATCTAGAATTCAGTTCATTAGTTAAATCAGGATTTTCAAAAATTCTGAATGTACATTTTTATTATTATTATTGGGAGTATTGTTGTTCATTATTACACTTGCTTTAGTAAGAACATCTTTAAAATGTATCTTGCTTCTTCTTATGGTTATTATTGTGCGCGCCTGTAGGCAAAATGTGACTTAAATAATTGAAGATAGAAAAACAACATTGACCTTTCAAATGTGTAGCAAATCACACATATCCGTACCCTCGCAAGCCAAAATGAGTCTATTTGAAGTCCCAGGATGCAATTACTTTGCCATTTTAACATGTGATCAGGTGATACTAAAACTTTAAGCTCTTATGGTCAATTTAGCGCATGATGAACGTCATCTACCTCTGTAGTAGTTTCATTCCTCTGTGTGGTGGCAGTTGGGCTCATATTATTTTGCTAACAACAATGAGCACAATGTGTTTTGTGTAACAAAAAGTCCGTTTTTAAACCCACACTTTTTACTTTTTACGACCCAAGCTAAAATAGTGTAACTCTAATTTCATCCTAGATGGTTAGATGTTTAACTATCCTGTAAAAAAAAAAAAAAAGAAGCTAAAAACAGTTTATTCCTCACAACTACATGTGAAAATGGTGCAACAGTGCCACTCAATGGCAGATGTAATTACATAGTGAGGCTTTAATCCTGCTAAACATTACACCAAATGTATCTGCAGCCAGCAAGTTTAGCCTTTTCTAATTCTGTGACTATGATTTTGGGCGCTGCACCCCTAGGTGTTAAAGGCAAGGTAGGTGAAGTTCTCCTCCTTGGGTTTGAGGCTGAAGTTGTAGTGTCCGATGCGGTTCCTCTGGTAGTAGAAAAAGCAGATGAAACCACCGAAGAAGAAGAGCACCAGGCCTACTCCCAGACAGCACATGCCCACCAGTTGAAGCATGTCAACTTCGTTTTCTAAGGACTCGTCTTCTAAGGACAAAACTACGTGTCAGGTTAAACCATGATACATGAATAAACAGAAACAGAGAACAACTAGCAGACACATTTCAAAATGGCTCGTCTTAGATCATTTGGCAAAATCAGCACCTTCAGCTACAAAACAATGTCAATATTGAGTTTGTCAGTACCTCTGGCCAACAGTATGGTTGTTAAGACCCATACTGTTACAGCCATGGGCTCATATGATGGTATGTAAGTCGCTTGGGTAAAAAGCATCTGCTAAATGCTGTAATGTAATGTAATGTAATAAAAGAGCTGACATTCCCACTTAGAACATTCAGACACACGTTGTCAATAATGTGAAGTCTGACTTGAAAATAGATTATATACTTTGTGTAATGGAACTTGTGACTGTTTAGTAGATTCACTTAGGTGAAACTCGTTAAACTAAGAGACCTCAGATATGTTTTATGAAGTTCAGAGTGTTTAAAACTGTGTGTTTTACATCATGCTACTTACACTTGTGTCTAAACTACACAGGCTAATGTATCATTGATTATTGTTGACCATTGCACTGTAGTATTTCCCTAGAGCACACACATGTTCTGCAGAAAACATAGCCCGTTATAGTAGATGTTATTGTTCTAAGTTAGCACACTCACCATGATCTGATCTGAATAAAGGCCCAGAGGAACCGTGAGCTGTTCCAATTGTGTTTGATAACCGCCCTGTTCTCTCAATGCAGTCCTGAGAGGAAAATATGAGCTATGATGATCTTACAGGTCAGTGACACAAGAGAACATTCAGAGTTAAATCTCCTCTTTTGTACCTCTGGGTGCATCAATCAGAGACTTGGGAATAGCTTTAATGTCAAAAACCAACGTGTTTTTTGTTGTTGTTGTGTCACTTCTTTGATTCTTCACGCACCTTGGAGGAGCTACAAGGTTGCGACAGATTTATTTGTATTTTATTTGTGTCCAATATACTCACAGGCACGCAGGCGACAGATCCCATCTGTACACAGATCTGGACCTGACAGTGCAGGTAGATCACATCCAGGTTGACGAAGGAGAATATTCGTACGGACAGACGCGATGTGCTGGAGTTCCCGTTCTCCAGCACCGTGGTGAATGTGTTAGGCAGGGAGCAGCTGTGGAGCACAGACAAGCAACTGATGAACAGAAACACTGACGATTCAAACTGGATTCTTTTCATCTTTGAGTCCATGCAACGTCTGATACGGATGTTAATTCGGTGTCAGCTGTGACCTGGAATGAATGACAATCCTAACCAATGCACTAATATAAAGCAGGCTACTGTATTTGGTCTTAACTGAGCAGAAAGACAAGATCCTATGACCCCAATCATCTTTACATTGGTTACCTGTTAGTTTAAGAACAGATTTTTAAGACTTTACTGATCATGATTATGGCATGGATGGATTAATTTTTATTTTCTACTACTACAACTAGTACTATGACTACTAGTGGCAGTAGTTGTAGTCGTGTTGGTTGTAGTCGTAGCAGTAGTAGAAGTAATAAGTCCAAACCACAAGACGATGTAAGTAGTACCAGACCTGTGTTCCAGGAAGGTGTAGCTGTTGGCGTCTGTGGGGTTGTTGCTGGGAGTGGCCCAGCACTTGTTGATGACCACTTTAATCTGCTCTGCCGAGGTGTTGAGGCTGACTTCCACCACCACGTCCTCCTCAGGGAACAAGCTGTAGTTCTGGGGCAGAGGCGCTGTACCATTCATCAGCTGCACCGTCACATGGAACGATCCCGAGCCCATGATGGCATCTTTGATCATGTCGTATCTGAAGATAAACGAGAACAACGTGTTTATATGTGCTCAGCCATGAGATATGCGGCTTATGCTTGCAAACAAATGATAGCCATGATGTGACTGACCACAACCTCTCATACTTTGTGTGGGGTGATCTTTGCTGATCATTATTTGTGGGTTGTTCTTCATTCTAAGCGGAAAGTAAAACTATAATTCTGAGAGAGGGCAATGTAGTATATAGCAGAAGGCAAATGTATTGATGTGTTGATGTTTCAAGGTACAGCACAGTAATACCTCTTCTATGTGCGTTGTGCTTCAGTCTTATGCTAGATCTCTTTTGGGGGTATTCCTAAATAAATGTTATGGTCTCTTAGTCAGGTCTGCCAAGTCTGCCAACTATTATCATACTTGAAAAGGCCACTTTAAAAATGTTATATTCCCCTATCCATAGGTCATTGGTTAAGTGTAGCTGCCCTTATAAGCACCATGATTTCATTATGTAGAAATGAAAAGGCAGAATCTCAGACAAAAACGATGTATTAGTGAATATCTATAATATATAATATATTTGTGATTTGTTAGTGTGAACACATGGCAAGTGCCTGAGCAGGACTAGCGGTATTAGTAAAATGGAAGCAGTAAAGTATAGTGAGTAACAATGGCACCAAGTGGAACGTACCTCATGGGGCTGAAGCCCGTGGAGATGAGCATGCTCTTCCTGTAGATACACACGACGGGTACCTGCAGCTGTATTTTGGGTACCTCTGCTGTGCCATTGGGCAAGGTGTGTGGATCCATGTTGTTGAACAGGATTACTTTTGCAGTGTAATAGGTTTCGTTCTGAAATACCAAAACATGCATGAGCAAAGGAAGATGCTAAAGTTTATTCACTGAAACACTGATTATGGTACAGTTCCTTTCTCAGGAAGAAAAAAACTCACATGCAGAAGCTCTGTATTACACTCATTCCACGCCACGGTCAGTTGGGCATGGGTGGTGTTGCCCCCGTTAACACCACACTCCTCCAGGCCCATGTAGAGGGCGCTGTCACTGATCTGTTTGCTCACTAGAAAATCCCTGGCAACTGTCACAGTGATGGCTGTTGCCCTGCAATGAACTGAGATGGCCCCTAGCATAACGTGGCTGGTAGTAGGGGCAGCAGCAGTGGTAGAAGGAGCGGTAGTGGTGGTAGTAGGGGCGGCAGCATTGGTAGTAGTGGTGGTAGTAGGGGTAGCAGCATTGGTAGCAGGGCCGGTAGTATTGGTAGTAGGGGCGGCAGCATTGGTAGTAGGGGTGGTAGTGGTGGTAGCAGGGCCGGTAGTGGTGGCAGTAGAGGTGGTAGTAGGGGCAGTTGTGGTGGTAGTAGGGCCGGTAGTGGTGGTAGTAGGGGTGGTAGTAGGGGTGGTAGTAGGGGTGGTTGTGGTGGTAGAGGGGGCGGTAGTGGTGGTGGTAGGGGCAGTAACAGTGGTAGTAGGGGCAGCAGCGTTGGTAGCAGGGGCGGTAGTGGTGGTAGTAGGGGTAGTAGTGGTGATAGTGGGGGCGGTAGTGGTGGTAGTAGGGGTAGTAGTGGTGATAGTGGGGGCGGTAGTGGTGGTAGTAGGGGTAGTAGTGGTGATAGTGGGGGCGGTAGTGGTGGTAGTAGGGGTAGTAGTGGTGATAGAGTGTGCGGCAGTGGTGGGAGTAGGAGTAATTGATACAACTGGAACAGATGATACAGTTACAGCTTGTGTGGTTGTGGCTCTTGGAGAAGGCGTCACGGCGGTGGTTGAAACTGGTGTTGAAGGTTGAGATATGACTGTAGTACCAACCACTCCAATAGTTGATGCAATGACTGTGGTTGTATCTGGACTATCGGTTGCTGTGGTTGCAGCTATAACGTTGGTTGAGGGTGTTATTTGAGGGAAAGCAGTGGTTCTAACTGTAGAAGACATTGTGGTTGTCAACGATTGTGTAGCTGTCTCGAATGGTGTTGTGAAGACCATTGCTGCACAAAAAAGACACAGGTTACAAAATGCAAAGAGATCATTACTGTGTACAATCTCTAAGTGAGTCTTTCCCACTGCTGCCACTGCTAGACCCTACCTTGACAGGCTCGTCCAGGCCTTGCAGGGTTGTTGTCTGTAAAGCCTGCCAGGCAAAGACATTTGTAGGAGGCCCAGGTGTTCGTGCATGTAGCCCATTGGGAACAGTCATTTTCCCCTGGAGCACATTCATCAAAATCTTTTCGAAGGACAGAATATTGGCTTAATAAGTCAGGTTTCATGTAGTTCTTAAGTACTGTTGATGCCTGGCTTGCAAATTGAATTCGAAATAAAGAAATGGGGAATAAATACTTGATCATTAATGACGCTGGACTGAATTATTCAAACATCAATAAGGTACCCATGTCAAAAATGATTTGATTTGCGATTCACTTTCACTATTGATAACTGAAGGGCTAAATTGAACATTATGACACAACATAATGTTACAGCAATGGCATCCCATGTCTGCAGTACTACATGACACACTGAAGGAGCACTTTGTTTTCCTGTGGGTTTAGAATAGCAATATCTTGTAGTAGCATATGAGGAGTTTCATCCAAAATGAGAACCATTTGAAAACATTGACACCTCCTCTACCAAAATGATGGCTGGTAGAATCATCAGTCATTTTGAAATATTGACTGACGAAATTTGGGAAGCATATTTTTTCAAAAATCGATATATATAGCATTTAGAAACCCTTCATAATTGAGTATGAAAACTAAAAATGTTGACAGCTTAAAAGGACAATTATTTAGTAAAGGTGCTACAAGTAGCATTTTAACACCAACAAATCATTACGGCATTAATTTTGAGACGCTACTATAATTACTGTAAACAAACAAGACCATCTCCAAGAATATTGCCAACCACTATGGGCCTCCACACTACATTTCACATTGTGAGACACAGGGTTCCACCCTCATTTTGACAGGAAGAGGATTTAGATTGAGAAACATACCTAACAATACCACTGGTGTAAGATAGAGCCAACTAATCGTCTCCACCATGGTCTCGTTTGTTTACGGTAAATATACCAAGGTATCACAATTCATTTGACAATGATATATTGATGTAAAAAAAATGGTTTGAAAGTACCAAAAAAGACTTAAGTAGTGAGAATAGAGAACATACCGTTTATACTTGTACTGTTTTCATCCACAGTGTATTTGGAGCTGTTCAACAGGGAGGACAGCAGAGCTGAGGACACGTTGTTTATGTGTTGGTTCTGACTGGGGGTGAAGATGATGGTGAAGTTGACCACCACACTGCCCTGGGACAGGCTGTTGATCTCGATTCTCACCTCTCCTGAAGCCACCATGGCCCTGATCTCTGGAGAGAGAGACTGGCAGATCTGTCGGTGACATGAGACACAGGTCCACAGAATAGGGATGGATGGATGGATGGAACAATAATGTTTGTTTTGTCTATACATAAAAATGACCAGCAATTACACCATTAGTGACGATTGAAAAGATGATGAAGGGACTTGTTTTCATTACATTTTCTTTCAAAGATCACATTCTGTCAGAGAGTAATCCTTGTAGCCAACCCACCTCTTCTTTAATACTCTTAGTGAGGTTTAGGTAGGCCTGGCTACTGGAGTTCAGCAGGTCAGCGGTGAACTGGACGTTGGTCAGCCGAGCCGTGGCATCAAGGGTCTGAGCAGCTGGAAAGAAGACACTTATGGTACATGGTTCAATACTGTCAATACTGTAATTCCTTACACTACTTGTTATACTTTTCCATTACAACACCCAAAATGGAGGTGTTGGGTTTAGGTTACATCCTCTCTTCCCCAAATCAGGATAACACAGTTCCCTCTCCTGTTGATCAGAGAATAGCATCCATGTCCAATGTTGTTGTCATGTTTTTGCTCAATAGAATAAAATACAAGTATAATGGGAATGGGAATGCTTCCACCTAGAGAGAGTCAACTTTTCTGCCATTTTCTCATCAAAGTTAGATTAGTGTGAAAGATTGACAACTAATCATGAGGAAAACCAATCTTTACAGGGGGATTATGACAAAAGTACCAACTTATCTTTTTGATTGGAAACGGTAATATTATCAATGAAATTGAATTGTAATTAATTGCACAACTTTCTGGGAAAATGTGCCATATTACGGTAACGTGTTGACACCCAACACTGCCTCTTACTCTGTATCTTACTAGGTAAAGTAGGAATCTGCACAAAAGAAAGTGCTGTCTTATGTACGAATCATATTTCCATAACAGTATATGAGAAAAAAGATGCAAAAGTGACAGCCGCCGCACACAGTTCTTACCGGTCTTGACGCACATTCGAAGGGCGTCTCCTTGGTGTCCACAGGCACAAGGGGTGACAGTAACATTGTAGAGCACCCCTGGCTGCAATCCTGTCACCTCCAACATGGTCTGATTGGTCTCCCAAAGACCAATGACCTCTGACCCCTGGCTCAGAACAACAAGGTTGGTCTGGTTTCTCTGCAACTGGCCGGACCAGTACACACAGAAGGAGGTTCCCGTGACGTTGGCCGACTGTAAGCTGATGAGATGAGGAGGAGCTGGAAGGCGGTGGTGGGTGGTGTAGTCAGGTCGGGGGAGGGGGGGAACGGTTACAGTCAAATATAAAATACAAATATATCCACATTAGTGAGAGTATGGATATTATCAAAAGCTCTAAAAATGACATTTCAAAGCTTTCCTGAAAATATTCCATCTCAAAACAACCCTCTCGAAATAAAGTTAAATTATGTAAATACCGGTAGACTAATCAACTCCTACTTTGGCTTGTGTCTACAAAGACTAGTGGTCACTTATACAACACTTCTTACAGCATGTGGTTGTTTGCACATCCACAGTGGAGCCCGTGCTGGTGTAAGGTGCAGTGCTCGTCTGCAGCTGCGGAGCGTATGACGAGTAAGAGTGGCCGGAGCTTGCAGTGCTCAGAAGTGTGGGCACGCTGGTCTCCGAAGAGATGAGGATACCCATGGTGCCGTTGCCTGTTGCGGGGACGTGTGTGGTGTTGGACGTTGGAGGATGGGTTGTGTTCACAGGTGCAGGAGAGGTGGAGGTGGGCGTCGTGTTGCAGGGTGCAGCAGGCTCAGTGGTGGTCGTCTCCCTTGGGTCGGCTGGAAGTAAAAGAGAGGGGTCAATGTCGAAGACGCAGCTTCTGAGGCAAAATAGTCACCGTGTGATAATGTTTAGACAAGAAAACTACAAACTAGAAGAGATTTGCGACATGGGGTTCTCTGCTCCGGTACATGAAGCATTGTTAGCTTTTGGCATATTCTCCATCCTCCATTTGATTTATACTCCACATTCAGCCTGTGATTATGCTGCCAAATGTATCAACTATGATAAAGGCTCACTTTGCTTTAGGAGGAGAGGAATCTTCTTAGCATTGCTGGATATATAAGGAAGGCGGAGTCCAGTTGAGGTTTTGGGGTGACAGCAGGTTGTCGTAGGTTGCCGTCATGACGAAGCTAACCCATTACTCCTCCCAGGCCTCACTTATCAAGCATCTTAGAATAGGAGTACTGATCTACGATTAGTCGGTAAGTCACATGACCTTATACTGTTCGCTGTGACTTAAAAGCCAATCTGGTCCCAGATCAGCACTCCTATTCTAAGATGCTTGATAAGTGAGGCCCCTGGTCATTACAGCTAATCCTCTTCCTTTCCACTATTTCCTGGTTCCTGCACTTTTTCTTGGCTTGAGAAACTGCTTTGGCACATGTTGCTACCTCCTCTTGTCAATGCTACTTTATCACCCATCTCGCCTTATTTGAAGGTGTTGATTTGTTCCATACAGGTTTGTTTGTGCCAAAAGCAAGGCTTGTGTAACCTTGTCGTTCTTGCCCTGGAATATTCCTGAGTTAAAGTGCTAAGTGTGCTTGCTGGACTGTTTCTTTTGGGGTCCTTCTTGGCCCAGTTGCCAGTGTACTGTAGCTGATGCACTTTTTTACTGCTGTGTCTTGTTTCTGCATATTCAAATTCCTCCTTTTAGCAAGACAGTGGGAATTCAAGGCCCCCTCTCCCATACAATGTGACACTGCTGAGACAGCATGGATATCTGAGCCACTTCTTAACATAAGATGTAGTGGATGTTAAAACCACCTAAACATAATTTACCCACCTTTTTATTTGCAGATACATCAGTAAGTAGTATCAAACTGATATAAGTGGTACGATATTAGGATAGGGTCTTTTAAGTAAAAACATAAATGAATGCTTTTCTGAAAATATAATAGATTTTTTTAAATATTGGTGGCCGTTTGCCTTACGATGATCACCAACTGCAGGTCATAGTTTCCAACCTTTTTATTTACCGCCACATCACTGACGAGAGCTATTCAT
This sequence comes from Acanthochaenus luetkenii, assembly GCA_900312575.1. Classification (NCBI taxonomy): domain Eukaryota; kingdom Metazoa; phylum Chordata; class Actinopteri; order Beryciformes; family Stephanoberycidae; genus Acanthochaenus; species Acanthochaenus luetkenii. Next base: position 12,766 of record OMOT01089069.1, on the reverse strand, counting down.
GCTCTCTAGCTCGCTACTTTACCTTTCTTACTCACATTGTCAAACAATAAGGAAACAATAAATTATATGTACACACACACACACACACACACACACGGATACCCTAACCTTTGCAATGTGCGCCAGTGTTGCTGGGGTCAACATCAATAAAACCTTGGCGGCAGGTACAGATGTAGGAGCCCACTGTGTTGTTACACTCAGCCTGAGGGGAGCATTTACGGAGACCAGTGTGTGCACACTCATCCACATCTGCATTCATAAATACACACACATGGAAAGGTTAGATTTACATGAGATTTTCTTGTATACTGTACCATCTAATATGGGGACAGGGGTGCATCTGTACAGGGCCTAATGGATTACACATTTTAAAAAGTCACTGTAATGTGTAAATAGGAAATTGCTAATAATTTTCTGAAAATACATGATTACCAGGAAACTCAGTTTATAGGGAAAGACATGATTTTTTTTTAAAATAACGGTTCATAATGGCTGCAGGTGTGTAAGTTGAAATATATGACACTATTATTCTATACATTTTAGAGGCAAAGTAATTCAGAAATAACCAAAAGTAATCCGGTTAAATTAGCATGTTGGAATAAGACAATGTATTACATGAATGACTGCAAAGTAGAGCAGGCAAGTAACAATCTGTAACTGCATGCATTTTGAAGGAAACCTTAGAAACTTTACAAACTTATGTGTGTGTGTGTGTGTAGGTGTGATTGTGGGGTAGTTACCGTGTGTCTGTTTTGTGTCCATGTGCATATGCATCAGATATGACTGATACACAATTCATATCTGTGTGTACGTGTATGTATGTGTGTGTGTATGTGTGTGTGTGTGCACTCGTGTTGTTTTCCGCTGTTGCAGGAAACATCCCACAGATGACATTCAAACAGACGTGGTGAGAACGGGAAACTGTGGTGCTACTGAGTCATTTTCTCCTGAACACCATGTTCTCCGCAACATGAATCATACACAAAACTCTACAAATATCTAATCTCTCTGAAAAGATCAACCACACTGAGAGATCAATACCGCTGTACGGAAGGTCGACTGTGTCTCCTCACCTCCCACTGTTACGGATGACACCTCCTGTATGTGCTTGAGGAGAAAGTGCAGCTTTGACGTGGTATTGGACAGTGAAAGAGTGAAGTTAGAGTCAATGAGCAGCGAGGTAGCGGTTCTGAAGGGATGCACAGGCCATGAGCTGAGGTAGAGGACTGAAACATCAGAGTCCAGAGCCCCAGTCACCTGTTAGTGACACAGAGCAATCAGTCTGACATATGGAAAGGAGAAACACCGCAAATGACTCTAAAACAGGAGGGTACATGCATTACCACTGACACTTTCTTCTACATTTGTATTTAATTAATGTTATAATCAGAACAAATATTGTATTATTAGTAGTAGTAATCTCTATTAATAGTAGGAGTATTAGTAGTCATCGTAGTAGTAGCAGTCGTAGTAGTAGCAGTCGTAGTCTTAGTAGTAGTAGTGGTAGTAGTAGCAGTAGTAGTAGTCTTAATAGTAGTAGTGTAGTAGTAGACTTAGTAGTAGTAGTCTTAATAGTAGTAATAGTAGTAGTAGTAGTAGTCTTAATAGTAGTAGTAGTAGTTGTAGTAGTAGACTTAGTAGTAGTAGACTTAGTAGTAGTAGTCTTAGTAGTAGTAGTAGTCTGAATAGTAGTAGTAGTGGTAGTAGTAGTTGTAGTAATTTTAGCATGATAATTAGTAGTACTAGTTTTAGTATTACCATTGCATGCAACAGTCTTGTGTGATTCAGAAGCCCTCTATCCTTGGA
>OMOT01089069.1:0-10630 GCA_900312575.1 Acanthochaenus luetkenii | reverse complement strand
TAGTAGTAGTAATCTCTATTAATAGTAGGAGTATTAGTAGTCATCGTAGTAGTAGCAGTCGTAGTAGTAGCAGTCGTAGTCTTAGTAGTAGTAGTGGTAGTAGTAGCAGTAGTAGTAGTCTTAATAATAGTCGTAGTAGTAGACTTAGTAGTAGTAGTAGTCTGAATAGTAGTAGTAGTGGTAGTAGTAGTTGTAGTAATTTTAGCATGATAATTAGTAGTACTAGTTTTAGTATTACCATTGCATGCAACAGTCTTGTGTGATTCAGAAGCCCTCTATCCTTGGACATCAGCTGCTGGTAATCTGTCTTCACTGTCACCGTCACATTGAAACGCCATCCTCCATTCTCAGAATAATATGGTGAGCCTGAAAATGATTTCCATGAGAGCATTTGACTTTACCAAAGAAATAAAAGCCGTATACTACAAGTCCAATAACAGCCGGTCAAAATGTATACTCACTCGCAGGGTCGGTGCAGAGCGAGACACCCCATTTCTGGCAGCATTTCTGAGACCCTGGGCAGTCTATGTCCCACTCACAGTCCTTGTGACTGAGAGGCAATCCATCTGCACGGGGGCAGGACCCAGGCCTGCCAGTGGACTCCCCGCTCCTGTTTACCACTTGAGTCAATCACAAATAACATGTTACAGGCCCATACGCTAACACTGACACATTGGTGTAGTAGTGCAGCTCCTGTGCCTCCATCTGGTGTTTCTTCTGCACATTAATAGGTCACTATGACTACGTGTCCGTCTATATTGCGTGATGTGCTGCGTCATCAACTTTTAACTAAACACTTGTACAAGATACTTTCAATGTGTTTAAAATCCTCCTCATACAGAGATGAGTAAACGACAAACACTCACGCAGGGCACAGTAACTGCCGACTTGTGCGTAGCCATCGCAGCACCCGTCCACCTCCTCTGTGACTGTCTTGTACTCCGTCTGATGGGTCAGCCTGTAAAGTGTGACCTCGCATGTCTTCCAGAGCAGCCAGCCGCCACAAGGCCTCGTCACAGTGTAGGGGCTCCTATGTGTCACCAGGATGCTCACTAGCCGTGTCTCGTTGCGAGTACATTGATGGTAGCCAGACGCAGACAGGCGATATCCTAGAATAAAATAGGCCTGTCGAGTTTAGCGGTAGTCGAGTCTCCTTAGTGGTTAGCAGTTCCTTGATGTAGACTCAAAAAAATCTATCCATCTATCTCTGCACACGAAAACATTACAAACGGTAAGTTCATAACTACAACACAGGTAAAGCCAGATTCATTAAATGTCATCCACGCCACATACATCGATTCCACGTTCATCCGTCATCTACCAAGAGGCCTACCTTCAGTGTGTCCCCTGCAGAGAGCCAGCAGGGCCACGGCCACCCAGACGGAGAGCATCCAACACATTTTGCACAGATCAGATTCTCGGTCGTGTATTTAGTGACATCGTGCATGCATATTCCTCACTGAGGTGACGGTAACTGTTCGGGGTGTATTCAACAGCCCAATCCTCTGCGGCTCTCTCTCTCTCCGCCTCCTCCCCTAGCTGCACCAACACCCAGGTGGACCACAAAGTCATGGCAGCGGGAGGATAAGGCAACCTGGCGAGTGTGCTGCATGCAAGTTTGACAGTCGGAGCTACAGGTTGCAGTGTGTTCTCTGCTCAAATAGAATCACAGCAATGAGTGTTGTGGATTTTCCAGACAGAACATTAACGTCCAGATCATGACAAGCTAGTGAGCCGGTACCATAAAGACCAAAGCCTTTGGTGCAGAACAACAACGGCAGCTTGAGGCCTCTGTCTCATTTTCGTAGTTGCCATTCTAGTCATAACTTGGCAGCGTCAGGGGCAGTAAACATGTTTGTGGTGCCAGAGGGAGAGAAGTGTGCTGGGAGGAGTCAAAGTCACCATCCCCAATGACTTGGTTTCCGCACAGGTAACCATGGCAGTGCTCGCTGTGTTCCCAGCATTAACAGCCTGTGGCAGCCATTAACGTCAGGTAAGGAGTGAGAAAAACAAAAAAAGAACAGATCCCTGCCATTTTCTCCAAACCTCTACATTGTCGTTATATGCTAGAGCAGCATGATGCTTTTGCTATTTAATATATGCGCTTTAAAAAAAACGCTATATGTGTAGTATCAAGACATATTTAAGATGTATATTTAGCATTTAATAGAGAGAAATAAAAGTCTCTACAACCTCTGCATTCTTACAGAATCGCGTCGGCTTCTTCCTTCACGGTAGATTAATTTAAGCCTTGGTGATGTTTATTGTGTTCTAATGTGGTGTGAAAATGAGACTGACTAATCTTGCTTCAGTCATAAGTGATAATGACTGATTATATGACGAAGCACTGGAGCATGTGGAATGATGGGAGGGAGACGCACGGCTACACTTCAGTCACTACAGACATGCGGCATTCAGCAGATGGGTTTAGCCCCGACTGCAGCAGCATCAGCGCCGCAGAACTCGTTATCATCATGTATTTGCTATTTTAGATGAAAATAAAGATCATACATTCAAGCATTTGAGACCGTGCACTCAATGGCTTTACCACCAGTGCCACACCTGGTCGGGTCATGAGACTGTTGCCAGGTGCTGTGCTGATCTCTCCAGGAAGAGGCCTGTAGGCCAGATAAACACAGCAACAACTCCCCACTGGATTGCAGTAATGACACAAATGCTATAGCAACTTCCTTTCAATCACAGGCCTAATTAGTTTAATTGGGGTAAGGAGATGTGTGGTTACATTGCCGCATACTGTGCATGCATCTTCTCCATCTGTATCTGCACCTCCCAACTCAAATTGCACATAACTAACTAAAGACAGGAGGCAAAACTTCACAGAAATGGTCTTCAATCAATCAATCATGTTTTATTTATATAGCCCTTTTATACAAGCATGTCTCAAAGGGCTTTACACATCATATACATAGTACATCTCATCATATAGTACACCACACAAACACATGTATTTACATATCTTTGACTGTGGGAGGAAACCGGAGCACCCGCGAACACGGGGAGAACATGCAAACTCCACACAGAAAGGGCCAGGCGAGATTTGAACCCACAACCTTCTTGCTGGTGACAGTGCTAATCACTGAGCCACCGTGCCGCCCTTTGTCCATAGGTAACAAAAGTTACTATGGTTATCAGCAGCAGAATTAGTTACTCTAAATCACTGGAAAATACTAAAACATAGTAAACCCCATTTATATAGCACTTATTTAAATGCAGCGTTCACAAAGTGCTAGATGAAAAGGTGGGCAAAAGAAAAAAAGAACGACATAACAGGCAAGTCTATAAGAGTTTCTGGACATACTCAATAATGTGTATTGTGTAATGAGGTGATTTAGTTTGTAGCAAAGTATACAAGCCTACTTCACTCAAAACATACTTGTGTAAAACTGCACAAACAATAAATAAATACAAAGTTGACTCAGTTACAGTACGGAGAGCAATCGTGACGTGCTCCCTCCACCCGTGGCAAGAAGAAACAACCGTTGAGCTCTAAAACATGCCCTGTCCCTTTAAATGATCCTCTCGGCCAGTCTGCCTATAACCACGCCCTGGCCATTCAACACCCTATCGGCGCACAGTGCACGTGACGAGCGTTCATCGCGATGACCTCATCCCCGGAGTGGGATGACGTCAAATTCAAGATGGATGAAATCACGACCCAGCGCGCTCTTTCTACACAACGGTGAATAAATAAGTCCCAGGCTGTGCGGGGGGAAGACAGCGTTCGCGACGAGGAGGGTAAGTTTGAGATAGACCGCAACACGGTCTAAACATGACCGGGGGGGCTGTAACGTAACGGTGGTTTCTCCCTGACGTAACTGGAAAGAGGACATTGAGCTGCTGAAAAACATGACGAGCTACAACGCTGTGCCGAGCCCTGTTTCGCAGCCTGAGGCGGCGCCGTTCCAGGCCGGGCCGGACCGGGTTTGAACAACGGCAACATTACACCGAGGGGAAGCGAATGTATTCGGTTTCCACACTTTTCTACCCGCGCCGTGTTTTCGTTCCGTGATTAGCGCGGTGGAGTCGGACCCCGCGCGACTCAACTGCTGTTTAGCCTCACAAGAAAGAGTGTGCCCGTTTTCTAAACCGAAGCGCCATTTGTGGTGAAGTTGTATGTCGTCAGAACCTGAGCCACGTCTCACGGATGATCGAATGCTGAAAGCTTCCCTCTACTTCCTCACTGAAAACGAAACGGGCGAAACCTTCTCTTGTTCGTTAGTTCTGAGGAAGAACAACCGAGCGGCAGTTCATATTTCTCCAATGAATGAATGAAGCTTGGTTTTCCGTCTGTTATAACTAGTATCAAGCAAGCCAAGATAAGAAACACGTCTTCCGGTCAAAACGTTCAAAATAAACTAGCAACCCCTATTAGGTATCACAAAGTAGCAAAGTGATTATAGTTAATATGGAATATGTACTAAATTACAATACAATTGTTATTTTGTTAAAACGTCCACTTAAACATGTATCCAAATACACAAAGTGGCCAACTTTATGCCTTTACTCTAAATGAAAAGTCGCTCAACTTCCTGTATTATCCAGTCTACCTCTGGCTGGCTTGATGCAGATGTATAATAACAGACCTCCATATCTTCTGACTACACACATGATGTAATGCCCATACAATAGGAACTTACTGCGCATGTCCTATGTTAGTGTGCAGGCATTCCTCAAAATGTGGAAACCAGTTGATATTCAAACTGCAAACATTTTGTTTTATTGCAGTCGTGTTGTGGTAAATAAAAAGGTCTGTAAACTATGACCTCCACTCATCATAATCATTACATTACATTGATAATCATAAAGTCAATATAAACATTACATTATGGCATTTAGCATTTAGCTTTAAGATAAGTCGCTTACTGAATCTATACTAATGTGAATAAATGCTTTATCATTATAAATGAGTAGCAGTTTCAGTTTAGTCTGTGTTTTGATTATTGATTTGATTGTTTTAATAGTTGACAGAAAATGTTTGTTTCCACATACACCTAATTAGCATGGTGCTAGTGTGTGTTTAGGTCGTTCCTTTTTCTAGTACATTCATTCCTCTTTCAAAACCCGTGACAAGCCAAGACTGTGCAGATCGTCTTTGTATTTACATTCCTGTATTAAAATATAAACCTCTTGTCTTTCAGCCATGGAGAGCCTAGTGCATTACAGTAATCCATCCCACGCCCCTTCAGTGTTAGGAGTTCTCAATGAGCAGCGCCTGAGGGGCCAGATGTGCGACATAGTCCTGGCTGTGGCGGACCAGAGGTACCAGGCCCACAAGAGTGTTCTGGCCGCCAGCAGTGAGTATTTCCAGTCCCTGTTCACACAGATGGACGCAGAGGCCATGAAAGTTGTACACCTGGACTTCTGCGAGGCTGACGCCTTTGAGATAGTCCTGAATTACATGTACTCCTCATCGCTTTTTGTGGACAAAGGTAGTCTGGCAGCAATCCAAGAGCTGGGCTACAGCCTAGGAATCCCTTTCCTTACTAACATTATATCAACAATGCCACGCATGTCCTACTGTGTCTCCAGGAAACGGCTGTCCTTCTCAGAGGAGGATGAGAATGATGGTCAGACAAGGAGCGTTATTGTGTGTCAGGTTCGGAACTACACATCTGCCCCCAGTCTCTCAAACTGTCAAAGGAAAACATCTGCGAGGTCATCATCGCCCCACTCTACCCGAGAGCCGACTCATCCTCCCTCTGAGCGCAACTCATATGAGTCACTTAGGAACTCCGACTCCATCAACAAAACATCAGCTGAAACGAGTGAAGATTCTGAAAGGAAGTCCACCTATCCATACACCTCCATGAAAGATAATTCATCACACGCCACATCAGTGAGGCCTCAACTGACATCATCAGTGTCTTTTAGTGATATGGAAATGCAGCACATCAGGTTGCAGTCATGCACTGATCTGGACCCTAAAAAGGAGGAGGAGGAAGAGGAGGAGTCCCTCTATCACACCAAAGTGCCCCTTCAGGGTCAGACCAGTGAACCAAGCCAGAACATCGACAGGAGTGGGCCACTCATAAAAAGCCTGCTCCGTAGATCATTATCCATGGATAGCCCTGTTCCAGTCTTCTCACCCACGCTAGAGCTCAAGGAACTGCAAAACCGTGAACACTCGGTTGTTAAAATGATGTCAAAAGTATCTGGGCCAGAGTCGTCTGATCGCAATGGCAGTTCAAATAAATCATCTCCACTGGTTCTCAGGTCAACGTACCCCAGCAGATATGATGAAGAAACTCCGACAGAAGGAGAGGTTTGTGTGAAAGCTGAGCCCAGTAGTCCTCTCGCCGACCCCATGGAGATTATTCGAGTCACAGTTGGAGATGCTTTGCCAGTCAATCTCAAAGAAGATACAAATTATGACCAAGGTTCCAGGCCAAATCCCCTTGGGAAAAGAAAGGGCAGGACAGACAATAGAAGGTACACGTTAAAGAGTGCCAGAGGATTTAAAGAACGTCCCCTCCCAATTGATGAGAGCATGTCAGAAAAAGTACCTCAGATTGCCAGCATGAACAGTAATGAGAACACTGGGGAGCCACAGCTGAGCACGATTTTTAAATGCTGGAACTGTTTGAAGGTGTTTAGATCCAGTACTGGGCTACATCGCCATGTAAACATGTATCACAACCCCGAAAAGCCGTATGCCTGCGACATCTGCCACAAGCGCTTCCATACCAACTTCAAAGTGTGGACACACTGCCAGGCCCAGCATGGTGTATTACAAAACCCAGCTTCATCCTCCAGCTCCTCTGTGTTAGATGAGAAGTTTCAAAAGAAGTTGATAGATATTGTGCGAGAGAGAGAAGTAAAAAAAGCATTGCTTTGGAAACTCAAGAGGAATAAGCAGGGATTGCAATCTTCTACACTTACCAAAAAGAGGTCAAGAACCAACTTCATATGTCCTTTCTGTGGGAAAGTATTCCTGTTCAAGTATCAATACAAACAGCATTTGAGGACACATCCTGCTGAAAAAGATGAGCAGGACACGGCAAGGGAGAGCATCCTCTTTCAGAAACAAGATGAGATCATTCAACAGAAGAACACAGATGATGGTGTTTACTCCTGTAGACTTTGCAATGTGAAGCTCTCCTCACTCTTTGAGCAGGGCGACCATGAGAGGGGCTGTCGACATGCAACTGTTTGCCCATACTGTGGTCTCCGATTCTCATGTCCAACGGTCAAGAAAGACCATGAGGCACATTGCAAGTACAAGAAACTGACATGCCTGGAATGCATGCGGACCTTCAAGTCCTCCTTCAGCATATGGCGCCATCAGGTGGAGGTCCACAACCACAACGTGATGACTGTTAAAGAGCAGATGAACCTGAAACAACAAGAGAACAACGGAGAAACCTCTGACATGCTTGGACAGGGGCATTACAGCGATGAGCCTCTAGCAACTGGGAGCTCAAGAGAGAACACAAACTTCAGTGACTCCTCAGGTCCACCCATTTACGACTCAGAAGATTCTTCACCTGAGGACCTGAGCATGGGCCATTATGGCAAGCTGGTAGTGAAGGAAGAGCCAATAGAGGAGGCTGTGAGCGAGAGGGAAAATGCAGAGACTAACAAAACTGGGCCTGAGGAATTGTGGCCATGCGAGAAATGCGGAAATCTTTTCAGCGCTCGCAAAGACCTGGAACGGCACCAGGAGCTGCTATGCCACATCAAGCCCTTCATCTGTCACATCTGCAACAAAGCCTTCAGGACCAACTTCCGCCTTTGGAGCCACTTCCAGTCCCACATGTCGACTGCTGATGAAGCTGGAGCCAAACTAGTCCACAGACACCATTCATCTCCGTCTCCCTCCCCACCCATGACCACTCAAATCTCTAGACGTCCTTCCCCACAGGCCTCTGTACGCAAACCAGCCCAGACAGCGCCAGTGGCTGAGGAGTCGAGCAGCCCAGAGCCTTGTAGCTCATCAGTAACCAAGATCAAGAGGCCTAAAGTAGAAAGGCGGCCCAGCAACCACAGCCCTCTGTCAAGGTCAAACAGCATGGAGACTCCAGCTGGTCCTCAGGAATCAAACACACTCTATTACCATGCACCCTCTGTCTCTGCCCTGACATTTAACATGCAGTACATGTGTAAAGTCTGTCATAGGACTTTCAAGTCAGCCTTTAGTCTCTGGAGCCACGAGCAGAGTCACGGCCACGTGTAAGCGTCACATGTTATAGTGCATTTTCCTAGAGAGACAATACTTAATATTAGTATAACACCCTTCAGCCTACAAGAGGAAGACTTTGAATGTATAGCTTATTAACTCCATGTCATATATTCAAGTGGCCATGTGCATTGAAGGTGTGAATGTGTGCAATGAATTGCTTGTTTTCTCCTCGTTAGGTGAGATGATGAAATATTTTCTTTGAAAATAGCTATATGCATTTATCTATTTTAAAGTTCCTCTAGTTGTTCATCTATTTAGGTGTTTTGATGGAAAAATGCTTTAATTTGGGCGCTGCAGTAGAATTAAAGTGCTTTTGACTTTGTATCAGATCTGCCTGGGTCTCTTGACATAAGTTGATATTGGTGGCCTCAACAGTGTAATCAATATGCACTTTGTTAAACTGTTTAATTATATTATATATTGAGGGAGATATAATCCAAAATGTTTGCCTGGATCCTTTTGTTTCCAAAACTGGGGTTTTAGGCTACAGAACTAGAAAGAATGAGTAATAGTTTATATTTAATTTCTTCATACATAGCATTCCATGGCATTTGTTTGGAATAGATCCATTTTGTCCTCTATTTAATATATTTTGTCTTATATTTGAGTTTCTTATTGTAGCACTAAGTGTACTGAATAAAGTTACAACCCATAGATCAAATACCTGCTGCATAGCATTTCAGTATGCATGGACTGACCTGGAAACATGACAACCAACTGATTTAACTAAAACCAAATGTATTTATAATGGGAGGACTGCAAGAACAGGGAATGGGCTACATATTTTTTTTTTACAGGCTTTTTAATTGCTTGTACTTTTCATTTGAATTCAGTAGCTTATAATCTTCCCAGTGATTTGCCTGGTGCATTATAATTTTGGTTTATGCAAATGAATGTCACACACAGAGCAAGCAACAGAGTCGTGTGTGTAAAGATTCAATTGTCTCCTTTTTCCAAATGTTCCTTAAAAAAGTCTCAGTTTCACTCATGAATCAATTTGTAAAAGGTGCTCAAACCGACTTACTAGTAAAAATGGGAAAACTTGTCAGTTGAGATGGGTTGACCTTATGTCTTGATATGATAGTAGCCTGCATATAAGATAACATTGGTTTAAGTAATTGGCTCATTAGGTCCTCTGCTGGAAATTAATTTGAACTGTTTAAACCTGGCAAACGTAGCAGAATTGGACAAAACTAAACAAAGTTGCTCAGAAACACATCACAGTACAGGAATACAATATATAGCTACACTTATATTGAGCTAAATATGAAAAGTATGAAGTTGATTTATGCTTATCTGACATTGTGAACATTTTTGAACCACTAAAAGCCCTTTCCGTAACTTAATAAAGATTTACACCTTGACAGATGACATCTGAAACGAGGAATGGACAGCCCACGATACTGAGCCTTCTGACATTTTGGTGACTTGCAAGCAATGATCAAACTCAAGATGCTTTATGCAGTGCAGGGTATGTTAAATCACTGAGGGCACAAGTGTAAATACTCATGCATACATTTTTTGCAATCAAATACATTTGGTAATTAATCAAGCTTTACAATGCTCTGATTCTCTTACATAAAAGCACAAGTTGATTTCAGATGACTTATTGACTCAGGCATTGAGAGGTGACGGAGTCAAGAAGGGTAGGTATGTGGACTCAAACCTGTTACTCTAGGGATGGTGAGTAAGTGTTCCTGTGGTTGAATTGTGAAATACTTATTATTAAAGATTGTGTCTGATTGTATTCCAGTTGCTTTACAGTTGTATTCTCGTACATGCGTATACTTCTCCTTTGGCTTGATTTATACATTTGATCTGGAGAGGTGGTTTTGTCATAAAATAATATGATTGCTACAACTTGGGAGATGTTAAGTTCATGGAGTGCTCCACACTTAACTGTAGGAGGCGGTTTTCAACTAAATGAGTAAAGCAAGCAGCGTTGTGATGTTAAATTCCTTTGAGAAATTCTGTATAGATAGTAGTGTTGTCACGATACTGGAATTTCTAACTTCGATACAATACCTTGAAAAGTATCGATATTCGATACCACGGGGGAAAATTGACAACATTGAGGGCATAACAGTTTAGATTTTTATAAAAAAATAACGGCTATAACTTGACAACAGCAGAATGACTATGATAAACCATAATTAAAACTTTTTTTGCATTAGTGAAAACAAAAAGCACACATTCAAAAGGCACTAAAGTGCAAGTAAAAAAACAGTGCAATCTTATGCATTTTCAAGTAACAAATTCTTCTTCTTGAGGTAGTGCACTTTTTCAAAAGCCTCCGACTAATCACACATTAAAAGGTGCAAGTTTAATAAAAACAGTGCAATCTTATGCATTTTCAAGTAGCAAATGAAACAATATTCTTCTTGAGGTAGTGCACTTGTTCAAAAGACTGACTAATCACACATTCAAAAT
>OMOT01089068.1:0-12175 GCA_900312575.1 Acanthochaenus luetkenii | reverse complement strand
AGCTGCTGAAAATACACGTCCCGGGTAGCAGAATTAGCTTCACGCTAACTTTACCAGCCTCTAGAATATTCCTCCGTTGATTTTCCTCCAATCTGTGGGACTGATATTTAGAGGTGGTGTAATGTCCTTCAGAAAGTTGTCCACTTCTGTTTCCATGTCGGGTTTAGTAAGTTAACTGTTAGTGTTCGCCCAGTAGCATTAGCATTAGCATCGTGTCTCTGGCTGCAAGGCAACACTGAGATGGATTGCATCACTTCCTGTGAACTCCGACCCCCTGTTGTTGGTCACATGGTTCGCTTCGTCTTCTTATGTGTAGTGCGGGCGCCCTCCTGTGGTTAATTTAATGATTGCATTTCACCAACAACTCCCTTTGACAAAATTCAGATATCTCAAATAGTTTAATTTGATCGTTACGTGTAAAATGTTAATCGACCCAATTATTAACGGTTATTAATCGATTAACGATTAATCGTTAACATCCATAAAACAAATCCTGAAGTTTACAAATGCTCAGATTTTATGTGTTCATCTTCTTTACAAATGTATACCAGAGTTTATATAATACATATTGTTCATTTTTATTAATCCATACAAATCAGTTTGTTTATCATTTATTGTTCTTGGGCAGCCATATTGGCTTGGCAGTCGAGGTGCTCAGTGTTCCGGAATTTCGTGTCAGTGAATGAGTTAATACCATACGTGAAACCATACACTGAAACAGTGTTTGAGCAACAGGGGGTAATTGTTTGCCCACTGAGCCAACATGATTGAACAGTCACTGTTAGGAGTTCTGAAACATAGAATGTTTGAGATTTAAACTATGTTTGGGTGAAATAGCCTGCCGTATTAAAAATGGGCAGATCGCGTCTGTGAGTGTGTGTCTGACCACTCAAATGCTACCTGTACCAAATAGATGTCTGGCTTTTCAAAGACGCACAAAGTTTGATGTTGTTGCAATCCTATCAGATATGTTTGCTGCACATGTTTTGAAAACAGCAGTCCTTTTTTACCAATAACTTCTATAGCCGTAAATTATGATTTTCGTTGTCATTCCTGCAGCTGCAGTTACCATGATTGCAAAATCCCGACGCTCATTTGTGACGCCACAAGGGTTCTGAGACTCAATTGCAAGGGTACAAAATGATCGTCAACCTTAGAGTGTTAAAGCAATGTCTTTACGCAATGTAAATGGGTCATACACAGGTAGGCAGTCCAAAAATAGAAACAGTACAGACGGTGAAACACAGGCAAAGGCAAAAACACCAGAATCCATAAAGAAGTCAAAACCAGGAAACTTACTGACTGATAGGCTATCAGTAGTGATGGCCGGCTCGGTATTCACGCTCGATACTGTATCGACCTTTTCAACACTTTCTGATTTGGAACAATGTTCCAAGCAATGTTTCGAAACACCTCCGGTCACGTGATAATGACAAAAGGTATCGGAAGGAAGTGTCGAAGTGTCGTTACGTCATACAAACACCTGACTCGGTTTCAAAAGCGGGGCGGAAACCTAAAACTTCTAATGTTTGGTGTGAGTTTATTGCGAGAGACAGTATTGCGAGAGAAATTTGCGAGAGAGAGTATTGAGAGAGATATGTGAGAGTTTATAGAGTTTGCTGTGAAACATTAGCGAGAGCCTAGTTTATTGTTAGTACTACTAACAATAAACTCGAAACACTACGCGACAGTGACGTCGTTGTCTTATAAAAGTATTTTCACCTAATAAACGTAAGCGTCCGTGGCCGTGTTGTAGCGCGTACGTCTTGCAGTCGAGTAGTTTTGAAGCGTGACATCGAACCCAAGCTTTTGTTTATTAGGTGAAAATACTTGTATAAGACAACGACGTCACTGTCGCGTAGTGTTTCGAGCGCTTCGTGAAGCCTCGGCACAATTGTTTCAATTGTCTTGGTGTTTCGGAAAGCCTCGTTCTGGCCATCCCTAGCTATCAGTGATAGCTTAAAATGCAAACACAGGGTAACACTAGGAAGGAATGATGATATTCTGGCAACAGGTACAAAAAAACGGGGAGGCCTTAAATAGGGAGTGCCTAATAGCTAACACAAAACAGGTGGGTGACAAAACACAGGTGTGAGTGATAAAGGAGATGGGAAACGGATAGAAGTAAAATGAACTGACGTGAGGGGCAGACCAACCAGGAAGTGTTCATACAAAATAAAAGACACAACGGAAACACAATACAACACAATCAACAAAACAAGAGTACATTACATTACATTACATTTAGCAGATGCTTTTGTCCAAAGCGACTTACAATAGTACATTTTTTCGTCCACATCAGTCAGACCAACTGTACAACGCAGTCTTTCTTCAGCTAAACACTTCAATAGGAACAAGTAGCATATAACACTTCAATAGGAACAAGTAGCATTTTGGGGGGGGAGAGAAGAAAAGAGTAGAAGGAGATAGGTCAGTTCAGGTAGGGTCTAGGTGTAGTCGGAAAATATGGGTTTTTAGTCTCCTGCGGAAGATGGGTAGCGATTCAGCTGTCCTGACTGAAGGGGGGAGCTCATTCCACCATTGCGGTACCAGGGATGTGAAGAGTTGAGCCATGGATTTACTAGAGTACCCTTTAATGAGTAAATCTAACAGACCTTACATCACTGAATAGAGCTGACGTTAGATTTTCAATGACATGATGATATCTCCAATTAGAACTGAGCCTTTGTGCTTTCCCTCCCATTTAAACATTTGATATAACTGTGTGCGCTAGAAATTAAGAATAATTAAAAAAATACGAGAGAGGTACATCACACATAAACGTTTGGAAAACACTCAAACAAGTCTCTCAAGTCATACAGCTTAAGTCCAAGTCATAGATGTCAAGTCTCAAGTGCTTTTCTTTTTGTCTCAATTCATCAAATTTGTGACTCGAGCAAGTTCCCAAATAGTATTTATCTAAGACGTAAATGCAGCCTGAGTGTAGTCCTTTAAACAAAGCTCTATATTTGGCCATGCTAATGCCCTTGTCTTCCCTGTCCAGGTAAGGCCAATCTGAATGTACAGTGGGATGAGAACCCGTCAGACGCTGCCCCAGCTGTGCCCGTTCGGATCGCCTTCGTCCTGGTCGTCCACGGCCGGGCCTCACGTCAGTTCCAGCGGCTCTTCAAAGCTATCTACCACACCTCCCACTACTACTACATCCACGTAGACCAGGTGAGACCAATATGGAGTGCCACAGAGCACCATAGACCATCATTTACCACACATCTCACTTAAGTAGCACACTTGTCTGTCTTTCTAACCCTCATGCAAATAGAAGGTTGTTGGCCACACAGCATCCTCCTAAATAAAATGCATTGACTGAAAGAAAATTATGGTAGCATTACTGGCTATAATGTTTCTGATTTGACAATTTAAAGAAATGTGTAATTTAATCTGAAGTGGCATATTTTAATAAATAATACACATTTGATTATAGCATTAATATATAACTGCTTATTAGGCACATTTAGATGGGACTTGAGAATGATTCAAGGGGTATGATCAATTTAAAAATAAATACAGTGAGGAGGAGCAACATAGGCTCTCTTCATAAATTAAGGGCACTGTTTTTTCAAAGTCAATTTTCAATTCACAGACACATGGGCAACTCCAGGAATTGCCTATTGAGGAAATCATCATGACAGTCTTGACTCACTAGTCACTCTGGTCAGTACATTGTTATCTTGGGTCTGTGCTTTAAATATTATTCTAAGCCTAATCCAGATTTTGTACATTAGTAACCACCAGGGGCCTCATTTATCAAGTTTGTATAGAAACGTGCGTATGCATGTTTCTATGCATAGAATGTGATTTATCAATTTCTACTTGCATGTGAGAATGGGCATACATTTAGAACCACTTCTGACCATGTGTATGCTGGAACCCCTAGTGGTAGTAAAGTGTAATCACGGGTAAACCGATTCCTAAATATGAGACAAACTTAATTGTCAGCATAATTGATAGAATGATTTCAACTATGGTGCTCACACAGATGAGATACAGACAGGTGATACATATTACAGCTGATTTAGACTCAGTAAATATAAAGAACAATCATATAAAAGGCACCTTTTGATTGGGATGATGTTTGAAGATTTGGCACATGCAGCGTGGGAGGGAGCGCGTTTTCAAGGACTGCATTTTTGGAGAAGCCAACAAAGCCCACCAATGCCATCCCCATACACACTCAAGTCCTTCCCACTCTGTGGCACTGATGTCCCTTTTGAGGGCTGTAGTAGTTTTTTTAGCCGTTACTTTAAGTTCAAACCATTTATTTTTCACCTCTCCCACAGTTCTCGTGACAGGTGACACCGCATTGACTGCATGTGTCACCTGCTCCCATGCCATATCCTTCTTCTTCTTGGAAAAACCACTTGTGAAAGTGCCAAATAATATATTTTGGTTTTGCTCCAATTCGTTTAACAGTATTTCTATTTAATTGTCTGAGAAGTTCCTCTTCTTGGACTTTTTCTCATGCTCCATGTCGTCTGCATATTAGCCTGGGGCATTTTAAATGGTAAGTTGTTTACCATATGGCTAATTTTGGTTGTTTCTTTATGTTATGCCTGGTCATGCGTGAACAGAGTGATATAGAATGTGTGGGATTTATCATTATTGATTGCATACAGATTTGATAAATAAAATGTTTATTGTGCGTACTGGCAGTTCTTACGCACATATTTAGAACTTGTTCTAAACATGCTTTGAAATTAGGCCCCAGGGGTGGAAAGAGTAGCAAAATATCCTATTTTGTGTGTATTGTTGTAACAATGTTTTTATGCTGCCCTCTTGGCCAGGTCACTCTTGGAAAATAGATTTTAATCTCAATTAGTTTTTTACCTGGTTAAATAAAGGAAATTGATTGATTGAATTGATCCTACTCGTGTAAAAATGCTGTTACTTTGCTGACATTTTGTACAAGTAAAATTACTTATGTAAAAATCTACTTGAGTGAAAGTAAAATGTAGCTCATTTAAAATGAACTGAGAGTAAAAGACAGACAGATACTTTACATATGATCTTCCCCATGCAATGCAAAAAGGACAAGAGATCAGAGTTCAATATGTGATTTTTCTTGTTTTTATGTTGAGCATTCCAGAAATGAAGATTGCATGTCATTGTTCACTCTGTGATTACATAAACAGAAAATTACAATCACAGTTATTATTATTTAACATTACTACATTGATTTCCTTTGCTGTTAGCTTGCAACGGTAGTGAACTAGCTAGACAACAACCAGACTAAAACAAACCAATAATAATAACTTCAGCTGGATGGATTACTTTTTGACTAATGTTAAATAAGCTACTCTCATGGGTAAATATGAGCATTTAATGGTGGTTAAATTAACATTTCCTCCACATGCCCGCACAAGTGCAGATGCAATTTATGACTGGCCAGCTTCTAATGCAATGCTTATAGGAGTGTGCACAGTCTTTACTTGTACTGTACTGGATGTAATTTAAAATGTTGCCATGAAGAATACTTCACTCAAATCACAAGTACACAAAAAGCTACTCGATTACAGTAACAAGAGTTTGTTACTTCCACCTTTTGTAACCACATTAAAAATGGCTTATCTATCACTATCTTCTTTTTTAGCTTCTTTTTTACGTGGAATTTTTCCACCTCAATATTAATTCTTCCTCTCTTTCCGTGTTCCACTCCCTTCTCTTCACAAAGAGATCCAACTACCTCCACAGAGAGGTGTTATTACTGGCCAGCCAATACCCAAACATCCGGGTGACTCCCTGGCGTATGGCGACCATCTGGGGCGGGGCCAGCCTATTGACCATGTACTTACGCAGCATGGAGGACCTTCTCAAAATGGCTGACTGGTCGTGGGACTTCTTCATCAACCTTAGCGCTGCCGACTATCCCATCAGGTGAGTAGGGCTAATAGACCGGGACAGCCAAAGGAAGCAGAGAGCAGAGGAGTCAGCCATTTGTGTTGTATGAAGAAAGGGTTTGATTGCAAAGTGAGCTGCAGTTTGATTTGGTACTTCGAGTACATTTATGTTTTGTCCATGTGAAATGTACATTGTTTGATACATGTACAGTTCGATGCCCTGAACATTTTCAGAATTTGGGCCATCGTGGAAATGGTACCAATGATTAGATGCTGTACCTAAGTCACTGTTGCTTAAACCAACAAGCATTATAGAATATTTATTAATACACTTTGGAGAACTGTCTGCAGAAATGGTCCCTCTGAAAAGCAGTTCTTATCAATTAGACAACCTTGATCCATAAAGGTTTTGTTGAAAATCCTTCCATTGTTCCCTCTCTCAGAGCCCTATAGAAGACTCGAGATTTGCGGATAACATCAAGCTCCTGCCAAACAAACAGCATATTGATTTGTTAAACCATCATGTCGGCTAATGGCCACTAACCAACAGCTGTGAAGCCTTTTGGAACTTGTTTGTTTAAGGTCTTATGGATCAGGTTACGTGGCCAAGACCACAAGCACATTGACTCCTAATGGATAGGGAATCTATAACTTAGAAGCAGAGCTCTTTAATGGCTGCCTTGCTGCTTGGGGATTTGAAGGAAACTGGACTGTCAAGGAGAGCACTTTGGTGTGATCAGTGGAGATACTGACTGATGATTCTCTAACTGTAGTTGTAGCAGTAAGGACAGGAGGTTCATGGAGGGTGTAGTGCTACGTAAAGGGGTTTGTGGAGGATTTGGGCGGTTTTTTGTTTTGTCTTACAGTGGTTTACATCTGGTTCTTAATCAGTGTGAGATCTGATTGGTTGTATCCTTTGAGAATACTTGATATTTAATGCACGCATACAGTACATGCTCTACACATGCACACACATACCTTTGTATTACTACACTTGTGAGGACCTTTATTGACAACATTTGTTCCCTAACCTAAACCAAATGCTAATTTTAACCCTAAACCTAAATCCTAAACTATCTCCTTAAAGACGTACGGACCGGCAAAATGTCCTCACTTTGGAGGATTTTCCTGATCTTTCTATCTTTGTGGGGACATTTGGTCCCCATAAGGATAGAAATACAAGAAAATACACACACACACACACACACACACACCAATCTACCCTGTCTGCTCAGTCCTTCCCATCAAATTGACCATTTCAACACCCTTCCAGCTAAAATCCATACCACAGCCACTGTGTTAGGGCAATGCCATCAATAGCTGTGATGTCATCAGAGCACATGAAGTGTTGGTTAATGAGACAAAAGGGAAAGAGCGTGTGAGTGAGTGTATGTAAAGCACTTTGTAACTTGTTTAGTAAAGTGCTATATAAAAAAAGTTATTATTATTATTATTATTATTATTATTATTATTATTATTATACAACATACCAACTGTCAGATGTCTTTCCATCAGCTAGGTTGAAGTGGATATATGATCTTCATGAATGTGAAAGGAAAACTCCATCCACCAGAAAAATTGAAAGAATCTGTCAAGAATTGATTAATATTGGGCACGTTGTTATTGTTCAGCTAAAGTTGGCCAAAATTCATGCTTTCATTCCAAGAAATAATGAAGTGCTTATATGGAGAGCATACAAAATGTGTACCATGTAATACCAACTAACTATAGTCATGCAACCATGATGGAAACTTATACATGTTAGAAATAACACATTCTAATGTAAGTTCCAATATAGCAATATTGCATAATTTTGATACTGACAACACCATTTTCACTTCAGGCGAGCATAAAAACTCAAACAAAATAGAAGCAAAAGCACAGCAGTCTCACTCGGGTTTAAAGCATCATTAAACAGGTCTCAAAGTCACACTTTTAGCACACAAACAAACGTGAAGTGGATTCTGCCAATGTATAAAATAACAAAACAGCGTTTTTTGGGAGAAACAAATGTCGAATTCGTGTGGATTTTTTTGAATTAGGAAGAAGATCCGGTGGGTAGCCTCCGAGGCCGAATCACCTGTTTGTTATTGGCTTAGGAGTGGGTGTTGACATTTGGACCAATCAGGTCGTTTCTTACATGAACAATAACATGATTTGATCACGGATCTTACTCGGTTTTATCTGTATGGGTTTTTGAAGATTGATAGATATTTTTTGGATTGAAGCCACCAATAGAAAATTCTATTTTGTGCCAATATTCCAAAAAGCATTCAGTGATTTTCCCAGAATTGTATTCTTGTCAGGGTGGAAAAGCCTCCAAACAGAATGCATTTAGACACTAAAACTCTCCATTCAAACTCTGGGTGCTAATAATAATAATAATCACAACAAATGCATGGGTACTTGTGTGGAATCTGATCAAAATGTCACGTTAGAATCAATTCAGGTTACGATCTTCCCATATACAACAGTGTATTATTGATCAATTGTACAATAAATATGTAATCAATCAAACTGCATCATATCCGTCATATTAGAGGTGGATGAGACTGACTGGACCGATATAATTTTTGATAGAAATCGCACCAGTATATCAGCAAACCGATATATTGGTCGAACCCCAGTTTGCAGTGTGAAGCTGGAAGTGCTGCTCTTCTTTGACCCAGATGTCCAAGAACAGCTTATTGCTCATATTACGTTTGTGCCATCATGTGATGATTGGCTGAGTTGATGATTGACAACTCACTCTCTCCCCTTAGGACCAATGAACAACTAGTGGCTTTCCTGTCAAAGTACCGCCGCATGAACTTCATAAAATCTCATGGCAGAGACAACGCACGGTGAGAGATGCCTCAGTCTGTCTCTGTGTCTCTCTCTCTCTATTATTTGCACAGTTTGGAAGACATTTACTTTTGGCAGTAACGATTACCAAATTACTATTTAAATTTCAGTGGTTATATTACAGTCACCAATGTAATATAAAAGTGTTAATTTTGTGATCACCCCCTCTAAATATCAGATGGAAGTTGAATTATCCAGAAATTATGATTATCTCCGTCCCCGCCAGTTATTTTTCCTCGTAATAGGTCATTATTCTCTCACAATAAGATAGTTTAGATGTGAAATGGCAGTACGTTTGACTCTCCAGTTGGAAGTATTCAATACTGCAAAAGGATGACAGGAAGATTAGAAATCGGCACTGTTTGGTTTCCCTCATCACAGAAACACACAGGAGACAACAATTGGGCTATCCTCATTGTTTAAGGTAATACGATGCAATTGCCAATTTGGGGGTGTAACAGAAAAGTAATATAACGAGTAGTGTAACGAATTGCTGTTCCCAGGGTGTAATAAGTAATATTTTTTAAACGAGTAACAAGTAATATATTCCTCCTTTAGAATAACAATCCCAACACTGGTGCTTTGTGTCCTCTCAGCTTCATCCGTAAGCAGGGTCTGGACCGTATCTTCTATGAGTGTGACACCCACATGTGGCGCCTCGGGGACCGCAAGATCCCAGAAGGCATAGCGGTGGACGGAGGCTCCGATTGGTTCCTGCTTAACCGGCCTTTTGTGGATTATGTGGTCAATTCCCAAGACGAGCTGGTCAGCAGCATGAAGCGCTTCTACGCCTACACACTGCTGCCTGCAGAGGTAACACACAGACACACACTCAGATTTCACTCGTTTTTCAAATATAACGCGAGCTGAATACAGTTACTTGATTTTTGTATTCTGATTACGTAACGCCGTTACATGTATTCCATTACAACCCAACCCTGAGTTCAACAGGTTGCATCAACTTTCTTTTACACTTTCAACTCGTTGCACATCTCATGGGTGGCAGTCAAGGACACGCTTGTTTACCCGAAGCACAAAGGGAAATGTACCCTGATCGGAGAGTCTAAAAGGGTCAGGAGTGAAAATGACTTGCGGGTTATGTTAAACCAACTAATAGACTGACAGCAGTTTGAGAGATATGACAAAAAGTATAAATGATGCAGTAAAGCTTTTCCATATCAGCGTGACAAGGAAGTCTTCCCTTATATTAATTCCTTCTTAAAGGCAATGGTCACTCTGCCAGTGACATCATGCACCTTTGAGCGTGTCTTCTCCAGTGTTAAGAGAATAAAAACTGCCAGTAGGAGCTCTATGCTGTTAACATTTTAGAAGAGTCTTACAGAAACTCTCAACTATGGTGAAATTATGACATTTTTCAAAAGCAAACCCCGACGACTAATCCTGTAGATAGCCTAAACAGTAGTCTACATATTCGCCATGCACAGCCATAACACCTACTGTGAATAAATGAAATAAAAGACACATGGTGTGCAAACAGCATTAACTTCTGTAACTAAGCGGCCCAGCCAAAATTGAAATCCTGGCGCTGCTACTGGTCCCTACAGACTCTTCATACAAAGTGGCCATCACTTTTGGCTTTGAGCAGCCCACCACCTTAAGCCATTTTACGTTTAAGACTCAAACACAAAATCTCTCATAAAGGCATGTTACTTTAGCTACATCAAAATCTTTTAACTGAACACTAGGCTATTTTACATATTGGGTTAAGACTGATCTATTGGTTTACCAATTTAAGGGGCCAATATTGGCTTTCAATCATCATCCTGGGTTTCAGTGGAGAGTGTTAGTGTCCCAGGGTAAATGCTGTTTCAGAGGCTTTTTCATCCTAACAAGAATACAATTATGTGGGAAACACTGAATACTTGATGTTTTGTGGCATGAAAATTGTCAAATGTAAAGATCATGAATGTCGGCACAAAATATTGTCTATCAGCAGCTTCAGTCCAAATATTGGTATTGGTATTGTCCTTCAAACTCCAATATCAGTTGAACCTTGAAGTTGAGTTGACATTTACAACATTAGTCCAAAAATTGGTAAGCTATTGATATCAGCCTTCAGAAACCCATATTGGTCAAAGCCTGAAAAAGGAATTACATTGTACTTTTAAATCTGTTATTGCACTTCCTCAAGCAATTACCACAGTAAGAAAAGTCTGTATTGGGATTGACCTTCAAACCCCCATATTGGTTGAATCCTATGTCTATTTTGTATGCTTTAGACATTTTATGGAGATTTGTGAAGATTTTTGTGTCTCTCTTTCTCCACCTCCCAACTCCTCTCCATCTCCAGTCGTTTTTCCACACGGTGCTGGAGAACAGCGGCCACTGTGAGAGCATGGTGGACAACAACTTGAGGCTCACCAACTGGAACCGGAAACTGGGATGTAAATGCCAGTACAAGCACATAGTGGACTGGTGTGGCTGTTCGCCCAATGACTTCAAGCCCTCCGACATGCCCCGCTTCCAGGTGAGACCCAAAATCCCCAGACGGGATTAAAAGTACAGAGTAACTCTGATAATAAAATACTAGCCATGTTCTGTTATTTTACTCAGCGATGTTTTTAGCCTATGCCAAATTACTGATGATTAGTATGGTCATACATTCTCAGATGCTAACATCACTTCACACAAAGCCTGCTTGCTTCTGATACAAACAGTGATCTAAATTTAAATATAGAAGTTCAATATAGAATCCACAAAGGGCAGATAAAAGGGTTATAAATACTTAGTATAAGCCTCAAATGGGTACGGTATGTTCAGCTTGGGGGACTGATTGAGTGAGGAGAATCATGGACCCTGCCTTAATTGGCAGGAGTGTTAATATATTATTGGATCATAATAATTTGGTATGAATTATGGGTCAGGAGTTTGTTGAAATGGCACTGGATAATCAAACCTACTAAAAATGTTAGCCTTTTTTCTGCCTAATGAATTATAAAATGGGAATTTATAGACATTTAATTGGTACTGTTTACTTGAAAAAGTATGAGCTAGTGTCACTTCCACTTTGGTTCTGAAAATTCAACAGTGGCGTGTCGTGACTTTTCCGCTAGGTGGGGCGGTCAGCACGTCAGATTATCATTACAGCAGGCATAGAGCCCAGTTTCAGAAATAAAAACGAAAAGTATATATTTAACAGAACTCGTTTATTTTTCAGTTTGCATATCATTGTCTGACACTATATTTCATTTATGTAATGTAGGCATAACATGCATGCATTGAATTAGACAAATTAAAACGACAGGTTATTAGTGCATTTTTACATTTGAAACAGTTGAATAACAGTTTATTTCAGCCACAACTAATCAAGTTTCACAAAGCAATCGAATTTCATTCGCAGCCATATAAATCATCATCATCATCATCTTCAACCGCTTATCTGAAGTCGGGTCGCGGAGGTAGCAGCTCCAGCAAGGCCCCCCAAACTTCCCTTTCCCTGGCCACATTAACCAGCT